>RHDR01000073.1:0-74181 GCA_009806295.1 Davidsoniella neocaledoniae | reverse complement strand
GCGTCGAGTGGCGACTGGGGGATCATGCCGGGAGCAGGCCATTGCATGGCGGAGTGCTTGGGGGTAGACGGAGACTCGCCACTGTCGGAGTCGGAGGTGCAGTCATCGAGCATCTCGTTGGGTAGCAGACCGCGCTGGTGCGAGCGGCGCTGGTGCTTGACCATGGTAGTCTTGCGGCAGAAGCTATAGGGAAACGAATGTTAGTTATCAGGAAGAACAGTAGAAGCAGAGAAGGTAGAACAAACCTCTTGAGGCAACCATCGTGGGCGCATTTGTAGGGACGCTTGCCGGTGTGAATGCGGCGGTGGCGAGCCAGTGATGAAGAGTCAGAGAAGCGCTTTCCGCAGCCAATGTGCTGGCACTGGTGCGGCTTTTCGCCAGTGTGTGTGCGAATATGCACAGTCAGGGCACTGCGCTGGATGAAGCTCTTTCCACAGCCAGGGGTCATGCACGAATACGGACGCTCGTTGGTGTGTATCCGGTAGTGGCGCTGGAGATCTGACTTGCGGTTGAAAGACTGGTAGATTGTTAGAGACTATTGTTTACAGGAGTGAGTATACACAGATGCGTCGAAGTACATCGGTATATAGCAGAGGAATCATGAGCATACCTTGTTGCAGGCGGTCCAGTCGCACTGGAAGGGACGAGCAGTAGGCTCGTTCTCGACAAGCTCCATGAGTTCCATTATTGGTGATGTGAAAGGTGGGAGGTGATAGTTCAAGACAGAGAAAGTGCCGAACAAAGCAAGCCGATATTTCTATGAAGGCTCGCTCAAGTATCGCTAGTAGTAATAGTGATTATTGATGACGATTATATAGGCCAGATATAAGTATACTGGAATCAAGCCGATGGTAGTAGTAATAGTAATAAGTAGTTGGTAGTTGAGGTAGTTGCAGTAGCGAGCAAGACTAGAGAAAGATAAGATAAAAAAGAAGGAAAGACGATCCAGATATATCTTCAAAGTAGATCAAGTAAAGGAAAGAAGGGTGTGTCTGAACGAAAGTCAACACAGAAGACAACTCTTAATAAAGAGAGACTGGATGTGGAAGGACAGAAGATATTGTATAAAAGAGAACAGGATGTTGATGTAGATATAAAGTGAAGCCAGAGAGTTTCTGGGATCGTGAAGAGAGAGGCAGATGCCAGAGATATATAGAAAAGCCCGAGTGATGTTGATGATGATCAGAACGAATAGATTTGAGGTTAAAGGCAGGGAGAGCTTAAACTATATGTATAGATGTGGAGGTGAGGTGTGAAGTATTAGCTTACTTGCTGCTTGGTTCTTGGTTTCTTTCTTTTGGCAGGGGTTACGCTATAATTGAAGGATGGCCGAGTATCTCTGGGTGGCCGAACTATAAAAGTCAATGTATTTTATGTATTCGTTCGTGTTTCGAGAGAGATAAATATTTTAATTTAAGTTAGTTTATCAACAGACGATATAATTCTTGGTTTTATCAAGGTACGACAGGGCTATACCATTTGAATGATGAATTTATCCATAGATTAAATACATATTATAACATATATATTTGTTATTAATTGTTTGTTAATTTATTATTTCATTTATTATATCTGTACATATATTATATTATTATCTACTCACGACTGAAGAGTTGAACAGCGGCCATTGCAAGTCCCTGATTTCCGACTTCGTTCTAATGTACATATGTACATGTATCTGTATATAAGTAGGGGTGTGTCCATAGAGAAACGCTGAAGTTTGGGTGTGCGATTGTAATTAATCATCGACATACATGATACTTCCATGTACACCCTTTTGACCTTATGGTATCTTTTGTTCTTATCCACGCCTTCATGCTTCAAAGAAGAGAGAGGCAGAGATCAAGAGCGTTCTCCCGCTTTACCTTGCCCTGTAGGCTGCAAAGATAAAAAGAAAGAATAAAATATAAAAGAATAATAAACAATCAACAACTGAAGAATTAGCTCAGTCGATAAATCTACGAATTTAATTCTCTCAAGTTAGATATGTACATGGAAATATTCGTTGACCGTTTTAATCAGCCTTTTATCGTCCTCATCTACACGTGATGGCGGCCAGCGTGGTAGTCATAGTAGTAAAAGCTCAGGATGGCAAACAACCTCACATAGACCTTCTCTTCAAGTGTATCTTCATAGTAGAGCCATAAGAGATGCTGTCCCCGTATACTTCCCACTGTTATCGTCGAGTTGACAGCGAGCTTCCCATCTCCCGTCAAGCTGTCTTGCCACCGAGAGATACACGGGTGTGTCCGCTGTGACGAGATTCTACAAGGGCAGAATGTGAGCACATCGATGGTTTTCAGGGTTTGATCTAAGCCTAGTATTTTGTTTCTTGGGTGCCGCAGACTGACGTGATGAGCAGCCTAGTCACAACATGAGAGAATATGTAGAGTTAGAAGTCAAAGGGAAATATAAAGATAAAGATGAAAAGGCGGAAACAAAATCAACTTTTTTGCGCGTGAAAACGGAATGAGCCCTCGTCTACACACATGTATGGATTAAAACTTTTGCTAGCCATAATCGAGAAAGATATCATCAGATACAGTAGTCACTCCGATGCAATCCTCGTGTTTGGCCTGTTCTCCCAGTACTCTAGTATCCTCGCCTTTTTCTTTTTTTCTGCCCTCCTTCTCACTTCTCGAAGACAGCCCTGTCATGATCTCTTTCTACACTAAAAAAGCCTCTACAAGCACCATTATCTAGCAAGTATTTCTACTACTGCACTAAGCCCTCCCCCAGTCTAGCCCCGGATAGTCCATATCAGCACCCCAGTCAGACGCTTGCTGCCCTACTATACATTCTAATGCCTCTGGACGATTTAGGCTTAGCACATTCCTTACCCTCACTATACTATAACGTCTATTACCTCAGGCAAGCAAGACTTTGATTATCATCCTTACCAACAATGTTCCTCCATCTTGCTTCCTGCCTCCGCCTTGCGATTTTAAGTCTATTTGCTACTTACTCAATTATTGACTTATCCTCACTCATTACTCTTTGCTACTTACCTACTCCCTCACGCACCCTGTCTATCTTGCGTTAGAGACGCGACTTCATCATGGCTCTGCCGGTCCTCTGATGATGCTCTTCTTCCTTCACTCCTTCACCCCAAGGACTCCATTCCGAATGGTATCTAGATATTCCACGCTCCAATAAAGTCTTAAAGGTCCATTCTGCGACAGTTCTCACTACAGTCTCGCTAGTCAAAGTATGAAATAGTAGCAGGAGAGCTCCTAGTACAAGTGCTAACTGGGGAAGAGTTACTAGGGCCTAGTTTTCGTTACCCATCGTTCTCTTCGTTCCCCTCATTCCGAAACCTAGATTCTAATTGCTACGATTTCCACTTAAATCTAAAATAATGACCTCTTCACCCATCCGTTTATAGAGTGTCTAAGTCCAAGTCGCTTGCTTGGCCTTCTCTAATATGAACATCACAGGAGCCCTCCCCCTCGTAAAATCACCATCGGCATCACCCAGGATTGCTTTCCGATATCTTCGTGCTTTTATTCGTTTAGTCTTGTTTCCTCCGGGTTCCATGTAGTACTCGTCTTTGTCTTTTGTCTCTTTTCCTATTCAGAGCGAGAGAGCCTAGTAGTTCCGCTAGTACGGAGATAGTCAACTATCGCAACATGATAGCCCGCGTGCGTGTTTGGGACTTCTTACTAGGGTACTTTAGGCTTTTCCGAGCACGTTGTTATCACTCTAAACTAAATTGGCCATGATAACTTCAAAAGCCTGAGAAGACGATAGCATAATAATATCTCGGGATATTGTGGCTTGGCTTCATTATTTACCGCTAGTTGTGTACAGAGATCTTATAAATTTCATACTTTTACTAGCGTAGCACTATAACAACAGATACTATTAGTCTATTACATACATATATACAATACATTTAGCTTATCACCGTCCGCCTCTTTGGATCTTAGGCTAGCCCTATCTCCCAAAAGAAATACTAAATAGTGCTAGAATGCATGAATAACTTGTTATAAACAGGTTTTTTTTTATCTTTCCTTTTGCTTACAAAAGCAACCTGACGTTTACCATCACATTTCCCGTATCAGTAACTAGTGTGTCTTCCAGAATATTGTTTGCCTTTCTACTGCTAATAAACAAATCAGCCTGTTCTTGACAAACGAAATTAGAGAGAAGAAATATGTCATCTCAAGCTATGCATATAGGTTTGTTTTTTTTTTTCTCGAGATGGATCGCATGAATGTTGAAATTCTGCCGTGCTTCCTTCGTCCTTCCATTGTCTTGTCCATTGTCTTTGCGCTTTGCCACTTATATATCGAGGTTATCTACTGCCGTGGATCAATTACAGCCCAAGCACATGGCGAAATACTAGCAGCAGCCGTCAAGCGACGCCCTGATTAGCCGCTGAGTTAGAGCCTGGCTGTAGTTAAAATCACTCCTGCCTGTCTTTCTTTAGCTACTACTCGTCCGCTAAAAGCCACCACTTCCCGATTGGAAGCGTAACAAAATGGGAATGAAGACTACAGGCGGTCCGAGTGCTGATTAGGTTTTCTCTGCACTATATCATCGGCGGTTTCCCCTTGCATGGTGTGAAGAGAATATTAAAAGGGCTAGAGAATGTGATGAAAAAAAACCCATCAAGAAAGAAGCAATAATCAACGAAATGCCGCTAGTAGAACGATAACAAGCCAATGTAGGAATGGAAGCAACAGAAGAAGCCACGACTGCAACCGTAGATGGTGCTAGTAAAGTCGTTAGGCTAAGGCACGGCCTCTAACTGATATCATCGTTCTATTGTAGGTAGCAATGTTGCTCTCGCCGCCCGCAAGCTCACGGCGAAAACAATGGCTTTTTAGTAGCTTTCTTTGCATGTGAAGAAATGGGACAAATTGGAGGAGAGTCACATAGAATAATAGTTAGTGTTCTCTTGGTTCTGGCTAGTTTCAATGCTGCACTTCGCTACAAACCCTTGACAATATGAAAACTAGAAATGCTTGGCTTGATACCAAAAACACCTTCTTCACTCAGCCTTAGATCTATTGTGCTGTTACATTATCCGGAAGTGCCGCTTGTTACAGAGTTGATGATCTGTAAACGCTAGTAGTTGGTTTGTTTTCTATTAAATGGATAACATCGAATGTATACTATTCATACATTTTGAATATTTAACTAGTTAAATGGCATTTTTACAAGTCATTTCAAGAATGAAAATAAAATGAACGAACTGGATCCATCCGGTGCTTCCCCTCTTTTGCATCGGTTAAACCCCATTGACTCGGGGGACAGTTCTTTGTATTTTGATACCGAGTCGATCATTGTATCTACTATAACAAGAATACGAAATATCAAGCATTAGGGTTTACAAAGTTATAGGATATATATGTACATAAGTTGGCATCGTATTCTTTAACTGCGATGTCTGCGAACACCGGTGCCGTAGAACGCTTGGTGAAGTACTACTCATTCATATGTTTATCAGTATTATACTTGAGAAAATATGGTAGATAGAGATTAGCTGTGCAAAAGAAGCTCGTGGGAGTTACATAATTCTTTATTTCTAGAAGCTGGCATTCCCTTGTGTATATTCATATGTTTAAAAATGGCATCCGACAAGAGTTCATCCAGATAACCAAGGTTAAAGGTTATAGAAAAGAATAGCCGTCAGTACACTAGCATAGTACAATCGCTAAAGGTTCCATAACTTCTCTGCGGAGATTTGTCGTCTATATTCATATCGTTCACTAGAGATGTTTAGATTCTGGGAGCTCTTGGCGCACATTAATCCCGCATCTGTATAATAGAAAATTTGTGAGAACTCAAGGATGGAGGAACGTAGACAGTAGGAAAATAAACACCAAATGAATATTAGTTCGCCCTCTTATATGCGGACTAAATAGCGTGCTTTATACGGCCTTCGCCAAAATACACTATTGAGCATCACCTATGGCAGGCGAAAGATAATGCCTTAAAGCGCTAAGTAGCGTAGTATGTATATGGAATATTAAGTGATTAATTTACCAATTAGTTCTTTTACTAGCACATACTTGTCCTACAAGTCTTCTGTAACCCTAATGTGCGTAAGTCAACCCTTGCAACGTAAAAGAGTGATACTATACTATCTAAGCTTGTTCGCATAAACCTGTTAGCTTATTCTTGCCATCTGACGTTAAAAGCTGTAGGTTCGGATTACTGCCTAATTTTGCTTACAAACATAGGGCACTTAACGATCAGATGATAAACGGTGAAATCGGTCAACAAATTGTCACAGCTTCTTGCTTTTCTTTTCCGCCATAAGCTTCCCTGGATTGTCAATAACAGACCTATATTGCGGCATTCCCCATTACAAAGAAAAAAAATAGATAACTACAAAAAAGCACATTACAGGTCCACCATCATGCAGCGATATAAAGCACAGTCGTTGGCCATATAACATCCAATTTTGCCTCATGTTCTTCTCGCTATAAACAATACACATCCTAAGAAATGGGTCAATTATATACCGTGAGTTGATGTGAAGGAATAGTGGACTGAAAATCGAAAACTGATGGCGGGAAAATGAAGTCCCCGAGATGTATGTATAGACTAATTGCCTTACATATCCAGACTAGGCACTCTATGATATAGAACTTGCTATACATTCAAAGCCACTAAATATTCCCGGGGTCTAACTCCCACCGAGAGGCAAAGAATAAATACTAGAACTAGAGAAAGCACCGTAATTCTTTATCTACTGGCAGACAAGCTATCGTAGGAGTGGTAGATATCATACGCAAAAATATGACTACGACGTACTAGCTCATCATTACTACTTCGACCACGATGGTGAATGGCCCGTCCTGCTGCATGGTGAACTGTTACTCGCTGTATGTTGGTTATTATCAGTTTAAATCGAACGATAGTCTGCCAAAGTCTTTATTTCGGAAGACTGGACGCACAGCAAGAAACGTTACGTGCGTCAAGGGCTTGCACTGTTATTACATACATAGTTCAGGCAAATATAGTGTTAGTTAGGGAGGGATTATACAAAAGTCTTAGAGCTTAGATGAAAAAAGAGATCATTGAATAAAAGCAATCACATAAGTAACGCAAACATGGACAACACAAGTAGGACTTTACAGGAAGCCTGAAGGCCGTACGGAGAGAGACCGTATATACCCAAGCATGGTCTCATTCAGAAGCAATTATTATACTGTCTATGCAACAACGTTGTGTGTGTAGCGATTGAAGCAACTACAGTCGTAGTACATATGTATATATACCAAGTGGGCTGTGATCATAGTAATATCATCTTAACTCACCGGCTTCTGGGTAAGGAGACAAGTAATGCAACTCAGATACGGTGCCGAATGTATAATTGTAAACATGAATACTGGCTCACGTGATAAGGCCGAGTAGTGGAAATTTACCTCCATTGGCTTGATACTATGGTACTAAAATATCTCCGTGAATATATATCAATGGTATATAGCATCATGAAATGTGTATATATAATATGATATTGCTAGGCACAGAAAAAATGTTGATAATGTGGAAATATAGGCTATCAGACATGGGATCGGTGTATTATAGCTTATCCCGGTCTACTACAACTATGATATTCCGAACAATAGAGCGCAATTACAGCATATCTCATTATACAGCACAGGTGAATGAACGATGGCAAATACAGCTTTAAGCATATATCCAACAAACTTTTATGCAGACATATATACGTATGTCAATTACACTCAAGCTTGGTTATGCTCATAAGAGGCCATGTCTTCTGCTGAACTTTTTTTCTCAGAGTCCTGGGCCCGTTTACAGCTTGTTAAGAACACTGTTATTTGCGCCATTAGTGTTAATAGTAGGCAGTGCTGCATAATACATTAAAATTGGTGCGATTATGACCAGGGGGCTATCTTTATAAGATTATGCACACATTTGAATCTTATTCCGATCTCACTTATAGAAAATAACTAGTGTTCGTTTTTGTACAAACATCCATCATAGGTTTGTTTGAGTTTGTGCGGCGCACAAGGGATAGCAAACAAACTCTGGAGCAAGCACCAAATACAGACAAGCTGTATATTCTGTTACTCAACGTATAATGGGGGTCAATATCAAGAATGCATGCGCTATATCAAGACACTGCAGAAGACAATGGGGATAACAACCTAAATTGGCACAAGAAGAGGGGCGCGGTGGATAAAACTGTGCAAAACCAGGTTAATTTATGTACAGGGGTATTTATAACCAAAAGACCCTGAATATGCATCGTATAATTTCCATCGTCGATGTTGGATTCGCTGTTGAATCCTCTCGTTTGTTTTTTTTCTTTCTCTCAATCTTGTTGGTGCGTCTACTAAGTAATCCGTCGGTCATATGGACGAAATCGAGAGGTATACTGCATGTCTCCAAGTTATAGTACCATAAAAAAGAACAAAATCTAAATTATCATGAGTTGCCACGTCTGTGGCCAAACCCCTCTATAATAACGTCTACAGCCTGCAGACAACCTTGTAGATATCCTGTCCTAGCTCAAATTTGAGCTGCCGGCCACTGACTTACTACTGACTGGTTGAAGGCACGTTGTGTCTCAAATTCTACTGTAGGCAACCGGCCACCTTGAGAAACTAAATAAACATTTCATCACACCCTGTGCAACATTCGCTGAATATGTTCATATAATGCAAAGACAAATGGCGGTTGGCCGTGCTAGCACTGAAATCTACAGGATGCTGAGTAGTCAGTCACAAAGTAATTGTCTTCCTTCTCGTATAGCTCTTATTATATCTCTTAGTCGGACAAATCGACATTAATTAGCCCTTCTCCGTGTTGTTAGCTATCAAAGGTTTTGTATCTTTATCTTCGTTTGCCTAATACAGACTTAGTAGTCTCTTGACAGACAATGCCAAAGGAGTACAAAGAAGACAACATTATGGGAGTATAATACGATACACGATGCTTCTCTACAACCACAAATTCCTTTTCCAAAGAAAAAAAGAGGTTTTTTTCCTTAATCCAGATCAGAAAAAGATACCTTGCCACTTCGGTGTGAATCGCACTCCGAATTGTTTGCCAAAATTACGGATACCACTTTGCTTCTATTGTATATGTAAGTCTACTTAAGCAGTCTAGTATTCATGTAGCTACACAATCAGGTAATATTCTTTGTATGCTTTTACTTTATGTTGTCTCGTTTCGCTAAAGCACACATACGTACGTACGTATCTATCTCTCTAAAGCTGTCTATATTATATGTAAGATGCATACAGACATATACGGATATCAACAGCCGACAGGGCTGGTATACAGGTGCTTGGTGGCATATATGGGGTTGTTTTTTATCTTTTTTTTTTCGTTCTTTTTCTTTCTTTCTTTTGTTTTTGACTATGAGAACGGACACCTGCAAGGGACCGGGTTATCTTCAATACCAGGTCTAGTAGCTAGGATTACTGTACTATGTAGGCAGGAAAATGAAATACAACATAAAGAGCCCCCCACGGCAGCCTACAAGGTAAACCATAGTCAATCCACCAGCAGTCCCGCCGATAACAGTTTGAAATCAATGTCTATCAGACTGTCTATCAGACTGTCTACTGGCATTCCCCGCGCGCCCTGCCAGAAAAAGAACCATAGTGATAGAATAATTTATCAAGTAGTACTGACTACTTACACGTGTAAATTGTGAGAAGCCAGCATGCACCCACCTAGCTCAAGTATCCCACTCCATCCGAGTGCTAGATACACGCATAGTATCATATAACTGTGCAAATATGTAATTGGCGACTGATATACAGCACAGTTGAAAATACCCCGAGATATGAACTAGCTCCTACATTTTTCTTCGTCGTCAGGTGAGTGTGCTCGGGATATCTGTGTGGATGGCTTCTCTTATTTGTGTTGGTCTTGGCTATCCTAAAAGTTGAGCCGGGGACCGAGAAGAAATCTCGAGTATCTTCAATAGTGCATGCTATGGATTTATCCGTATAGAAATTTCTAATAAAGGTTAGTTCATAACATATTACAATTTACACATATCGATTTTTTACTTGAGACGCCCGCGGCATAGCCCAAAGAGGGGCAGAAAAAAACAATGAAATGATGCCCGGCATAAACGCATATCTTAGCTTACCAACAGAAGGCAGCATTTTGTTCCTTTCGTGTACTTTCAAGCTTCTAGCTTGATATTTTTAATAATCACAATGGTGCTCTTGGGAATCGGCATCATCTCGCAAACCCTAGGAGATGCATGAATACCATAACACTAGTGACATCCCATTGTATCTTAGCCTGTCACATTTGCTATCACATCCGAATAATCACTCCAGAACGAAGGAAAAAGAAAAAGCTACTGGGTTGTATTCCGTTGTTTCTTCGCTCCGTCCCTACATGGTCTAGCGGGTAAAGTCTGTCGTGGGACTAACGTCCGAAATAACGCTTAGAAGTAACTTTTTGCTCTTGATATGTACCTTTTATTTGCACCATTTTGATATGGCCATTTTTCCACACTTCTTCTTCCTTTTCTCATACTTCTTCATATAAGTACGTATAACACATCATAACTATCACGAATATGTATACCAATATACTATCATACCAATACCACTATTCATCATGTCAACTTAACCTGTTCTGGAGCATAAGCTTCATCAAATATAGCAACAGATGCAGCATCTCAGAAGCCAAGAAGAACATGTATATGTAGGAAAATGACCAGATCAAAAGGGCGTGAAAGTTAGAAAAAAAACTAGGAGTGCAAGAAAAGGTACATGTAGAGAGCAAAAAGTTACTTTCTAGTGTCGTTTGGATCCACTCTTACACGACAGAGAATTTACTCTGTAATATGTATGGTCCGGATTTTTAGTCTTGTTGTGACTTCAGCCTAAGGAAAAGAAGAAAAAGGGCAGATAGAAAGAAGAAGGGGGGAAAAAGTAGGTGGCTTGTCTTCTCTCGCCAATCGCTTGTGGCTGATGGTCATTACTTTTGAAAAGAAGGGTTTTCCTTACTTTTGTATGTATCGACTTTGTAGTTCCAGGGACGACGATCCTTCTAGTCACTAAATTCTAGTCGGTGTGATCCAGGCCTGTTAAGCAATCAACGGGTGTGATTCAGTCTTGCCCGGCTTGTCAAATCTTAAAGCGAACTCTACAACTAACACAAGAGATAACCCTTGAGGATCCGAACCCTGATATCAATGATCAGCCCTCGCTTTTGAACATCAAGGATTTGACGCTGAATGGAGACAGCAATAGTTGACAGTATAGTATAACACATATAACACAAGATGAAAGATAATCCTATCTCGAGCCGCTGTCAACATCAATCAAAATCGCTGGTGTCAAAAATCCATCCCGTGAAAAAAATATGTAAAAAAGAAGGCAGTTACAGGAAAGACAAGAGCTTATTCAGAATCAAGCATTAAACAAGAATATCTTGGCTTTGGAGAAACCAGAAATAATGCAGTAAAAATGAGATACAACATTTTTGTTTGTGAATACATATAAGTGTATGAAGGAAACGCCCTACTTCTGTATAATAGTGTAGTCATTAAGTTTAAGGATTCTCAATGTCACTGGAAAATCAGCAAGATTGTCTACTTTAGGTCTAGACATCTCGGTTGGTTTGTTGAATGTTCAAGGGTATCCCTCTCTTCCCTAACCAACTAACAAAAGTTAAAGGGCAAGTGAAAAGAAAATATAAACTCAAGGACACAGCGGAATCAATGGAGAAAACCTACGAAGAGCTTTTCTCGACAATCACATCACCAGCCTACTAAACTTTGTCTTAAGATGCTTAGCACATGGGTGTAAGATGATAGGAATAGTTATTGATATCTTATGTAAAAAAAAAAAAAAAAAAGAAAGAAAATGTGTTCTTTGGTTCACCTAGTCCAAGGTAAGAAATTCTATGCGATCTACATTCATAGACGATTACTCAATATGGGTATATTTTAAGCAACGAAAAGTCTCTTTCTATTCGTTGTTTCAACTGAAACTTCTTCATGTCAAATTCAAACCTAGCATAGAAAAGCTCCAGGTTTTCTTTTTTCGGTAGAGCTTCACCGAAACCAATATTTGCTTTTTTTCTATCTGGTTTCAGGAAATAGGATGTAAAATATGATCTACTTATGCTGCAGGTTTATATTTGAACGATTTTGTGAACCAATTTACCAAGTCGTGGCTCTTTGCGTTCAGCATATACTTGAAGTAGGGGTCTAATTTTGTCGAACTGAGATTTCGACTTTCTTTTCGCTTAAGTAATAGATATGCCTTCATGTTATGTTGTAAGAGATGGGCATAACGCATATCTAGATATTAGAAATAGTGACCTTATGAGGAACTGAAAGTTTGGGAAGGTAAATCGACAGCAAGCCTAACCAGCCCCTACAACAGTTTTTATTACAAGGTTAGCAGAAAAAATACAGAGACAATGGCTGGGAATGAGCAGTACAAGAAGGCGAGATACATTATCTGTCATCATGCAGCAACTCGTCGTTTTTTGGAATAAGGTGATGAAATTATTCCATGGTCCACTAATCCTCGCCTTGGGGAAATATTGCAACTCGGTGTGAACAAGGTAGCGAGGTCCGCCATTACTTGAATATCGCACTGTAACTATATCCCACCTTAACAGTTACAGAAAGATAGCGCCATGATATCCCACCATAAGTCAACGATAATATGTATAACTAAGTTTTATGGCTGTGCTAGATCGCCATAGGTGTAGAGAAAATGTCAACCATATGCTCTATCTAGCCGTTCACACGCGAAATAGATTATACATAAAAATGAGAGCATACATGGCTTTCCTTCTCCTCCTGGTTTTGCTTGTTCGTTGGTGATCAAACAGGTGACCCCTCGATCTAGCCTAGACCAGCAAGTTTATTCATGCCAGATAGTGAAAAACAAGAAGACCGAAGTAAAAAAAAATAGCGCGGCAAATGAAGCTGCCGGCATGCCGATCGAACGGTTTTTCACACTAAGTTTGTGACGTAGCATTGATCAACCTCAAGCGGGAGTGAAGCATGCTTACCTTGTCTACATCGGAGATTATTTTTTGTTCATGTGGCGTTTTCAGTGTTCTCTTGCTTTTTTTTTCTTCCCAAGGGTACATTGTAGTTAGTTAGGGATTAACAAGGGAAATTGGGTTTCTATCGATTTATTCATTCTTTCTAGAGTCCTGAGACATGATCTAGTGGGAGGGTTTAGTATACATGTATGATGATAAGCTAGTATAAGTACATGTATGTCGAAAAGAAAATCAACTATACGTTACTGCATTGACGAGGGACAGAGATGACCCGAGATATGGGTTCTTTGTGGTTTCTATTGTGGTAATGAGTACGATTATGGTAGTAATTGTGTATGTGCAACTCACAGATACACTAGCTGTCTAGAGGAGCATAACGGCATGACCGTGATCATCCGGAACGTAGCGGCCAAAGGAAATTAGCAAACACCTAGAGTCTCAGTAATGAAACTTTGCTATATGGTGGTGTTTCTGGAATGATAAGAATACAGTAGTTTCGTAGCAGGTTCGTTGATGTCAATCAATCACTCATCGTTGGCAGTTCGCTGCAATAGAACAATGATATATGTTCTAGGTGACTAAGATGTCGTTTTCTCGTGCCTGTCAATAAAAATAGTTTGATAAGAGAGACAGATGGGCTGAGACATGCACGCCATGATTCCGTGACCCTTTGTAAGTAGCTCGGGTTTTGTCTCGGAAGTTACCGTGGTAAGTGGGACTCGAGTTTGCCAGCCGGCAGTCCTCAAGTTTGAGTCTTGGATACTGTACTAACAGCTGGCAGCAGCTGTGTTAGGTATAGCTGCTCGGTAAATAAAAACAACACCAACCCCGATCTCCATGTGCACCAGACATGACACCCAATCCTTTGATAAATACGATATATTGCTGCTTATTATGACTGCTATCATGCGTACATGCATGGCGGCTATTGAATGGATCCTATCCCCTACCGATCTGTTGAGCTACCCATCACTATTTTGATCCTACAATAACAAGCTCCAAGAACCCCAGAGTCTTGAAGAGATCGAATGATTTGTTTTGCTAGCTGGCATAGGCCATCCGATTCAATATCCTAGGCTGCGAAGACTTGAATGAGCGGTAGAAGGAGGATGTTGGGATTTGGAAGTGGAAAACATAGCAAGCTCTACTACGCAATAATGCATGCCGGCAGATACCACCAGGTAGATAACGCGATGTGGGATGCCTGATTTGTGGGCCTAGTCTTGTATCTTGTTACCCTGGATGAAAGAGCTTGTAAAAAGGACACAGACCAAGAAAGATACATGCCTTCGTCCACGTTGGTACTAGCCAGAAAACACGAGATCTGTCAGTAGAGTGTTCTTCTTGTTCTTTTGCTAGCATAGAGAACTAGTCTAGAGGACTAGTCTAGTAGATACATATCTACCATCTAGGGCCAACTCGGGGCTCATTTTAGTTCCTGATCCGAGCGGGCAACATATTTGGTGTTACGGCCGTACGAAACGTCTGTGGCTGTGATGTCCGTGGGCATCTTTGTATTTAGTTTTCTCGCACCCAAACTTCACTTAGGAATATGCTCGGTCTAAAATGTTCAAAAAGAACATATTGAAACCCTCTATATACAGAATAACATGAGGACTGTAATTGAAAATGCCACCACAAATGGATGGTGAAAGCAACGACATTTTCTCTCCAATATTGTGTCAATTGCGTAAATATTACCAAAATGAGTGTTTTATTATGAAGGTTTACTCAATGCAATCGTACCTATCCGTTGCAAAATGGTATCGTGTCCCTCTATTTCCCTTCATCGCATGTATTTCTCTCCGTAAGTTCGTTCGCATGAAGGAGAAAAGTTGCAGCATAGGCTCTAACTAGGTCGCATTTTGGGTTTTTGGGGTTCCAGACCAGACTTCACAGGGCGGTTTTTGACTATGTCAAGCTAACTTGGTCTCATACACACCCGACCTTCGGGATTGAATGTGACTTATCATTGGACAATGCATAGATACAATCTGGGTCTAAGGCTCCAAGTCGTGTATTAATACAGCATCCAGTAACGATAACCTCGCCACCAAGGTTACAGTGACAAGAAGGGGCCACGATCCTGTTACGTTTAGCAGCTCAGAGAACAATAGAAACACAAAAATAGCACTAAGAACCAGAATTTACTATGCTTAAAACGTACATACATTTATTCCCTGTCCCATTTTGCCTTCTATATGTAAATATATATATTGCAATATATATATATATATATATATCTATGCGCTATAAACAATGCTCTATGTGAACTCATGTGAGTGGTAGCGATATTATAAGACGTGGGTGTTAGGAGTCTAAATTGTAGTTTTCCATTCTTTCTACATTTGCTAACCCATACATTATGGTGACCAGTCAGAAAAAAAATCAAAGCGTCACTAATCATCACGTAAAAACTATGAAGCAATACGGTAGAGAATACCGAATGCGTACTTTAGCCCTAAATCTTGATACCGTCTATTTAATCTTCACGCGCGCTTCATTAGCTTCTTGGCCTCTCGTCAAATAAACCTGAAAGTCCTTTATACCTCCACATATCAGTCGACTAATCTCAAAGAAGATATCCCGATGCATGTAATACTGATAGTCTAGTTAGCTTCCGCTATCTTGAACGTCATAATAGAGGAAACTATCACTATTGCTAACAAAGGCTGCAGATGAAGGATGAAAGCCAATGTTTTGAGGAGCGCTTGGGCCAAGAGATTGTTATGATATTGGAAATGCGGAGCTCCCTTCCTCATTGTGTTGATTTCGAAGCTATCTTGCGAGCGTTTTTCTTAAGAATACATGACTATAGTATTACTACTTATCAACCCGCTATCTGGTTATCGGTCAAGGTATAAGTGGGTGAACCAAGACCAACTTCGGCTCGATTTGCTGCCCCAGTAAGTCCCCCTGTGACCATAAAGGTATTTGATGCGGTGCTGTTGTTGCAGAGATCCTGGTTTATAGATTCCAGAGATTCCATATGTATGGAAGTAATGTTTGAGTTACAGGAAACATAATAAGATACAACTCAGATACAGGACCCCGCGGGCGAGTGGCTTCTTGGCGGGCTTAGCAGTCTTGGCCTTCAGTACTATTCCTCTCTGGTTCTATGATGTGCATTAGTAATTGCTGTAAGAAAAAAAATCCGACAAGGCCCTGATGTATATCATGTTTTGTCGCATGAGCGGATCGTGAGATTCTTGGCTCTATTGCTAAGCTCTATCTTTCCTGACTAAGCCAAGCTATACTACTACGTTTTTCAGAGGCTACAATGCTAGCCATTTTCGAATTTTACCCATAATCAACCCTTGGCAAAAGATAGCTCGCTATAGGTACACATTGCCCACGATATACCACAGTAAGTAGTATTGCTAGTGGATGATACAAGCCGCGCGGGTTCTCACACTGAACAAGATACAAAAGAGCTTACAAGCCGCAGCCAGTACTAGCGCTCTATAGATAAAGAAGAAAACAAAGGCAAATCCTCTTGTGATGGTGCACTGTCCATTTCTTCATTTCAAGCATTCCACTAGGTATACTTGCTATAGCTTCAATGTCGTATTATCCCTATTCTATATGTCTAGTATTACTTACTTAAATCATGATATCAACATAATAACATTCACATTGTCAATTGTTGTGTCCCTGTTCTCCCATCGAGCTTCTCATAGCAAGTATACACATACTTTACCTCGCTTATTCCAAAGAATGGGATTCTCTTCCTAGAACTCCAGTCAAAGCATATTTCTAGATGCTACTCGGACTTCTTTCTTATTTCCCAACGAGGCGTAAACTGGAACAAAGCCTTCAACAACTATGACTAGTTTATTGCTTGATTGGTAGTAGTGGGACTAGTAACGGCTGCAAAATTCCGAACAATACGTATTAGTCTTCTCGTTTATCAGTCGGCACGGGGGGGGATAAGACTTGGACTTTTTGATTATATCGGAGTTTATCCTAGCTCCTTAGAGGGTTTTATCATGGCTTACGGCTGTATCAAGATAACAAGCAGTGTCATCGCTTGTGAGCCTACTTTTGAGTCGGATATACATTATCCTATTTGCTTCTATTTTAAAATATGGCGCAAGTACGCTATCTACGAATCTAGCAAGCCAGTCTAGTAATGTAGCCCAAGCGATGCTTCGGAATCGGTGAATTTGTTGTGTTAGCTCTGAAAACATCTGATACAGCTAAAAACCCCCACAAACGTAGAAAGATAGAGAGACGTTGATGTTCTTCGCTATAATGCACCAAAGTCGAAATTAATTAGTCAATGTCTAAATTTCGTCGCGTCATTGATATAAGAGGATTTCTTCTACACGTGAAACGTCGATAATTCTGTTGAACATTGCAAGAAACTATATCCAGATCATAATCTACATTATAAGCTATAGTCGTTCATAATGCGCCATCAGACGGAACGGCCGTATATTTCCTGGATGATGTGCAGATTACCAGTCTGACCGTATGATCCAACACTCTGGCTTGGTTTCTTTTGTGATTTAGTATAGGTCACCGATATTATAGCATGTCGTTCACAAAACCAGTCAATCACGAGGAGAACTAGTAGGTTTTGATCGTCATGATCGACACATTTGTGACAGAGGTGATTTCATCTATGTCATGCTCGGTATGGGTTATAGTGTGTATTGTTAACCCTAATGTATACCCTGTGAAGTTGATAGACTCACAAAAATCTGTCGCGCATCAAGTGTCATCGTGGGTAAAACAACTGGTACAAAATAATATATTTGCATATAATGGTAGCTATTCATAGGATAAAGTGGGAAGACTTGGTGTGTTTAATCTACTACAAGGACATATGCAAGTCAAGAGGCTTGCATATTTAATGATTGCTCTGACGCCATTATGAAAAGTCAACAACTGCCGATGAACTACTAGTGATAAACCTGAGATTCTGTTACTGTTGAACCTTGATTTGTTCTACTGACTAAGTATTTATGTAGTTGCTAGCTTGTCTGAGAGCCTCGGTCCGATAGAAGCTCTTGCTGTAACAAAGCAACCCTGTACTGTCCTTGCTGTCAGTAAGTGCTTGCCATTCTCTCTGAGAGCACGGTGGAATCGGAACAGCGGGGCCGACGGGCGGCATTTATTCGGTAGAACGGGATAGCAAGTGCAATAGAAAACGTGTCCAAGCTAGTCATTCTTATCGGAGATAATCACTAACGAATACAGAAGAACGAGCTAGACTTGCATCTTGCATTCCTCAGGGTATAATTCCTTCGAAAGCTTCCCACAAGCAAGAAAAGCATGCTAGTTTTCAGGAGTATATGCCCGCCTGTCTTTGTGGCCCTGGAATATGTTGAAGGTTAAGCCTTGGATCCGTCAAGTGGGAGTTCTACAATATACCGTTGCAGCACTAGATAGACCTAGTGTTAGCATGTTCCAGGGCCGGTATGGAAAACACCCGAGTATAATGAACAAGCAGGAAGGGTTAGTGGTCTAGGGAATTGAGCCTTGTATTGTTTTCCAGCGCCCTTTCCTATCTTTGGCTTGTCAGTCGTTTATAATTCATGATGATAATACCCAGCATGCTTGGATATGACCTCGAATTCCACTTCCAAAGGCACACTACACTGTTTTCTTGGACAGCCGGCCGCCTTATGTGCCTACGGGATGGGAAAAACATCACTAGCAGAAGCTCTAACTTGGTTGGTACTGCCTTAATTGGGGATGTAACCCGTTCTTTCATGTGATTGACAAGTATCTTTGGAGGGGTGGATGGCATTGAACAAAGGGTTAATTAGTGCAACTGCTCTTGCTAGTGCGGCCTCCTAGGTTCTACACCAATATAGACTCGTGACAAAGCTAGAGAAGACTCCCAAAGACTAGAAGATCTTTGCAGGCCAAGCTATCTGGAACCAGCCGATACCAGCATGTCATAAACGGCAAGGTATCGGAGTTAGCAGCAACAATAATAATGTCTCGATCTCCAGATCTAGGACAGGGCCTTGGTATAAAACAAGGAAATAAACACACACGTTCGAGATATCATCTATGGACATAAGCTTTTATTATCTACACATAATGAATGGTCTCTGACCATGTCGAGAGCGGTAAAGATGGTAAAGATAAAGCCTTAGACCAGTAGTTGATATGGCGCTGTCCAGTCAACTGGAAGAGATGTACCAGGTCTACATCCCTGTCAAGGCTACATTTGACATGTTGCCAAGTCGTTTTTGTTTTATCCTTTCACTTTCAATTTCATGGGCACATGTATTGGCCAAATAAACAACACAGTATGTTCGAGCCGCGAGGATAGAGAGCTAGAAAGACCAAGACAAGACTCGATGTAGCAGGGTTTCAAGCACCACCCGGCATTTCCCCTGCCACCCGGTCCGGATTGTCCAGGACTTGACCTGTCACGTGTATAGAGAAATAACTATGAGGAAAAGAGAGACATAGAGAATAACAAGCCGGCCTCCTTGTGCTAGATTATAGATATGTTATGTACACACATACTAGAGATGTATAGGTCATAATCATATTTAAACAAGACATTGGTGTATTCTGCTTGTTATTACTCGTAGTTTTAATATCGTGACTAGTTGATGGAATATTATCGTTTTGACAAAATGATTATTCACAGTCAATTATTTCTAACCTGTAAATATAGATATGGCTCAAAGATTATTCGAGGACTGGTGACCTGAAGCAAGCTATATAACACATCATGACTATAGGCAAGGCCACTAGATGAGAAGCTTGGCGAGATTTGGCGGGCGTATATTATAGCAGTGTTTGCACCCAAAATCCCCAGTGTTTCGACCAGAATGGCGGCAGTGCTACAGTGCTTACCCAGCCTCGAGAACTTTTCGATATCCTCGCTGTCTTGTTTGGACCGACCGGGCTGCGAAGGCCGCTATTAGTGACTTTTACTATTGCCATTACTACTATATATCGACAGTAACAAGGGTCTATGCCGAATCCGTATTGATTTATTAGCTCCGCCACTTGAAGACTCAAAGAAGTTGGAAAAAGCCGTCTTTTAACAAACAGCGAGTCTTGGCATGGTGTAAAACCGATGTTTCTAAGTAATGCCGAGTTATGGCTAAGAAAAATGGAAGCGTTAGCTTTAGCCTCTTCCTTTTCTTCACGATAACCTGGCTTGGTAATTCTTTGATCACAATCTTAACTTATTTGCTACGACTTGAGTGGCGTTGTATTCGGGCTAAACCCAATGACGAATAAGGGGGAGGTTTCTATTGTTGGCAGTCCACAAACATCAATATAAACGGGCGCCCACCGTCTTTTGCAGGGCAGTTTAACAGTCTTTATCTAAACGGATTGGAGTTTGCCTTCCTTGAGATCAGGAGCGGCCATTTTGTGAATCTCGCTCCGTGGATGACTTTACGTGCCAAACAATAAGAATGTAAATGTATAGCACAATGTTGACAAGGCTTGTTAACTTTAGCCGTATCGTAAAATGGTCTGTGAGGTGTCATCCACCATCAAGGAGGTACTGAATAGTATATTGCCATGTTGTGAGTATGAGCCTGAGCGTAGAACGCAACAGTGCGTTAGCTAAAGCAAGATAAATAGGTGACGAGAAAGCTAGCGCCAGGAGTAACATCGTGACTATGTACCTCTGCATATTCCCGTGGGGGGACTAGAAGTCCAGCCAAAATGGAGCAGGAGGAGAAAACAGACGGGGCTATCTCTCGTACCAAGATCTTGATTCTTCACACCACGGCCAGAAATAGAAATACATTTTGATATCCACATGCCGACAAACAAGACGGTTCAGAATCCGGAAGTAGGTGCACTGAAGTTGTAACTTCCCACTAGGACGAAGATAGTTGTAGTAGCGGATCGAGATAGACTCATGTGGACGTGGGCGGGCTGTTACTTCCACCGTGATCTCTCACTATCCATATGCACAATTATCTTCGCTCCGATGGCCAAAGTTGCATTGATATCGGTGGTCTTACTAATAGTGACCGATTTCAACGACGTGAGGCCTTTTCTGCGGTTGTATGGCCTATCGTTTAGATCGTCAGTTCAACAGACAGGGCCAGCCTTAGCAGTTCCGCTAATTACTTTTGATACCTTCCCAGCCAGTCGGTTTTCATTGTGATCTAAGCGAGTTAATAGTAAAAGCCCATGATGTGAACGGAGTGGGGGGAGTTTAAGCCGACGGTGAAAGGAACAAAAGAAACGAAACGCTAGATACTCAAAAGTAAGAATAGAGAAAGAACGAAGCATGTTTTAGCATGGGACTTTGGCGTGATATTTTCAAAATCTCTATCTACACAAGAAAATTAAGCCTGCCTCGACGCCCGTAGTTGTTTCCAATCGATATATGGATATAAACAAAGTCACAAAGGTGTATTACTAGCAGCTTAAAAATATGCTTCAAACTACACACCTGATCCTCCCCGTTATAGAGACCGGTGAAACCATGGAGCTCATCTACCGATTCCTTCTCGGTCTCGGAGCAGTGACTAGCTTGCGATTTTTGGTTTTATTTTTGTTTTGCTGCTTTCGTATTCCCTCTAAGTCAAACAAGATTCAGAGAAAAAAATAAGAAGGAAACAGAAAGGAAACTCAGTGCTACTGTTTATACGACCTTGATCCATGTTTTTTGTTGTGACAAGGGTCAGTTCATCTGTATCTCTACCTGTATGTACACGTAGAGGTCTTCTCAAGCAATCGAGTGTGACTAGGAACATGGAAGTAATGATAGTCGGGTAATCGTACGATCTGATCACAGTAGAGCTACTAGTCACCATTATTTACACCATGGGGAATAATACAAAGGATAACTAAGGCCCAGAGCAAATCTGGTTAGGACTAGGGCTATACATGTACTGTACAAGCAATATCAAGTATCAGGGTTTGTCATTCACGATACGCCTGAGAGTAGTAGGAATGGCAGATCGAGATTTTACGCTCTGTGTTCGTTATCATTTTGTTGTTTTGCCCATTTTATGGCGCCGATTAATTGCCTATACGGAAGTCATGGTACAACTCATTCTTCTATATTGTATTTGTACACGCATTCCATGGAGGACTTTCCAGATCTTCTCGAACACGCACGGAGGCCCCAAGGTTTACGTCGATGTAAATCATTACGTAGTAGTGCAAAATCCAAATAAAACACATTATCTAAGAACCAGAAATAGAAAAAACAGAGCAAAGTAACTGCTACTATACTGGACAAACACCTGGTCTGTCCCGCTCTCGACATCAGGCGACGACGCAAGATGTGCTGCGACACCCAGTTCAGAATAGTAATCTACTTAGTGTCTCAGGATATCTGATACCTCCTCCCTGAAAGTATACAGATATACAGGGCCGTAAAGAGGGCTCCCCTACCGCTGAATATAGGCAGGAACAAGGACCTTGACGGCCAAGCAGCTCGAGAAACTAGGCCCTCTCCAAAAAGATGTCGCAAACAGTACAAAAAACTAGCTTAAAGTCAATGACAGAAAGGAATATTGACACATTGAAAGCCAAAAGTCAGACTCGAAACATACTCCTAAGTTGTTGTTCCATGACTTGTGGAAACAAGAGGCATGCGACTTCAGCTAGATATTTGTCCTAGAATATCTCAATCCAGGGCCTAGGATGCCATCATGTTACGCTATTTATGTACCGTTGTTTATATTGAAGTGATGCACCAAGTAGACAAGCCCTAATACATACACGGACAAGAGAATAACGGCATAAGTAGTGTAAAAATAGCCAAAGGTCAAACATGAATTATGTAGTACAC
Source organism: Davidsoniella neocaledoniae (assembly GCA_009806295.1). Taxonomy (NCBI): domain Eukaryota; kingdom Fungi; phylum Ascomycota; class Sordariomycetes; order Microascales; family Ceratocystidaceae; genus Davidsoniella; species Davidsoniella neocaledoniae. The sequence continues at coordinate 51,446 of RHDR01000073.1, read as the reverse complement.
GGTCTCTAAGGGAAACATTCATTTTTTCCATTCGTTAATTTTTACTCATATGCTGAAACCTGTTGAAATAGTGGCTGAAAATAGTCAAGTAGTAGTGGCGTTGGCGGTATCAGCCTAATACGCACGTATGTCGACTTATCCTATATACATATACATCACCACCAAAGCACACAACACGCACCAAGTCATGACGAACCCTGTCTGTGCCGAACGAACGCAATCGTTCCAAGTCCGTCTGCCGGACCATCATCTGTACATCATCACATCAGTTTCTACTAAAATAGGCATCTAAATGGAAGTATAGGAAAGGAATGATGGCCTGGAGTAGACACATCTCCGTTGCGATGACCCAATCAACAACTCTTATATCACAAAACAGTCGGTGAGGATATGCAGCTTGTAGCCCTATTGGTACCGTATCTTCAACCATGGGGAACGTCGCTGAGACTTTGCTAAATAGTGAGAGAATTATGCACTACTACCAAATCTATGCAAGTGTAGTAAACAATAATTCAAATACTCTGTAAATACCGCAAGCTAATGTACGTTATATGCAGTGTCTTTGATAGGATGTCGGCACTATTTTAGCATCATACATTGAAGACATGCAGGTCATTATCAATATGAAAGCCTTCTAGAACTCCATCGACAGCATCAAATGGGAGGAAGAGAATGGAGAAACTATAATGATACGGAACCCGGCTCATGTTTCCTTTTCTTCATTAGTTTCTATGCTCTAGCGGCATCGGAGGCGTTCATCATTTCTAACTGTGCGGTCGAACTAGAAAGGTCTCACCTTGCGGACAAAAGTAGGCCGATGATCATTTCAAAGAGTAGTATCAAGGCCGAGAATAGCATGCTTGATAATGATCTCCAACCAAAATCCATACATGCCCCTTGGTCTCTTAAAGTCATACTAACAGTCAGCAGCTGTTTTGTATGTTGACTTTTCGTCTACAGTCAAACACACAACCGCTCGGCCTTTCTTCATTTGCATACATGCTGATAATGTCTGCTATGTGAAATAGACTATTCTATGCTTGGCAATGTCCGTTTGCCCTGTTGCTACTAGGCAAATATGGAGTTCTACCAGTACTGTTAGTAGCAGTAGTCTTGGCGTGGAGGGAGGGGCGTGTGCAGAATCTCGATATTGCTTGATGAATAGTAAAAAATAAGGGTGCTAGACTAGCTGTGTGTCTATACAAATGTGTGCTCTCAACATGAAAGCTTCTTGAATCATGAACTAGCTAGGTATCTTGACAAGGGTTACCCTCCCATGCCTTAATGAAGGCAAGAATTAGACATAAGCAGACAGAAACACACTACTGTCCATCATATGTAGCATTTATTTTTGTAGATTTCTTCTGCTTATTTATTGCAAGATGTACACAATAAACACCCTCCCTCCCACTTTCCATACCGCCTCTACAACTAAGCAAAACCACGTTCTTGATCCAATCCCAATTAGGCGATGTAAAATGGTAAAGGGGAGGTGTGAAAACCTCCCGAGCGCAACACTGGAGATGCCGCCACATGTCGACTACAACTCTACACTATAGCAGGAAGTCAAACCATGCAAGTCTAGTAGCAAAAAAGCCTAGTGAGTCGTAGCAGCAGTGATTCGAACGCAAAGGAGATAACAAAGAGAGATAGACGTGTTAACAAACTAATACACATCAGCCTGATTGTTTGCTAGTACATACGACCTTTACGGAGAAACTCCAACTGAACAGTATCAGAACAAATATGATGCAGAACTAACAAAGGATAAGAGAGAGAACTTGAAACATGGGGTTTGAACCGCCTGAAACGTAAACCAAACATATCACTCTTTACAGTAGTTCGCACAACCCTAGGGTTGTAGCCGATGATCATAGGCCGTTCGCAGACGGGTTAGTCGAGGAAAGACACAAACATGTAGCATGTGTGGTAAGTAGTGGAAAGCTCATTAGCTCATGATTCTATTCCAAGATGATGCTCTGGAGATCGCCGTGGAACACTAGAAGGGTTGTTTCGTATTTTTCTTTTGTCATTGTTTTTCTTTACATTTATTATTATTCCGCTGGCAAAGGCTAATCATAAAACGGTGGCGAATTTCTCTAGTGTCAATATATCTGTATGAGCTTTACACGACAAGGCAAGCGGGTGTCTCGCTTATTGCCTTGTCAAAAGTCTAGGGGACACTTCTGATTAAACGTACAGTTTGCTACACACGGTTGGTATTGACATGAAAGAGAGACTATTATCACCACTTAAGCCCTGCCGCTACTACTACATAAATGTATATAGGGTTGTGAATAGTGTTCTAACCAGGTGGGCGAATGCGAGAAAACGATATTAGTGAATTAATCCTAGGCCCTTGTTCCCAAAGGCTCGGATCTCGGACAACCTGTTATGCTATAGTCTTGCTCGTGTTCATGGCCCCGGGTTCTTAGGCCAGGGCTATAGGGCCTATTCACAATCAGTTGTACAGGCTTCGAAACTACGCCAACAAGATATGTAGTATTGCTATCTAATGGGCTACTCAAGTATAGTATTCAGTAGACAAGAGCTAAGCAGGGGATAGTCTAGTATTAATAGTTACTAGTTTCTGTGACAAACGTACTAATAGAACCCTACGACGAAAATATAAATAAGTTAAAGATGTGAAAACATGCTTGTTGTGGGCCATTATATCATACAATATGGAGATTTCTAGCCTTGTGGGTTGTTCCACCTTCTGCACGACGTAAATAAATAACATAATAAAACTAGTTTCTTTACCAATGAGTTTTTCCAGTGATATCCCGCGGAGGTAGGAATATAAACCATGGAATCACGGCGTGCCTCCCCAGAAATGGTTAGTTGGCCGATATATCTATACATAGTGAACTTCTCGGCGGACAGAAAATACTATAATTTTTTTAGAGCTCTAATTCCTTCACCATACATACTTAGTTGTAGACATGGCCTATTGCCGAGTACTTCATATAATCTAGATGCTTGTTTTTTTTTTTTTTTACTAGTGAAGGAACCTTTGTTTCTTTCCATATTCTTTATGACAGCTGATATTCAAATCGGAAGATGATGCTCGCGTCGTATAATCTTAGTGATCCAGGTAGACGTTAAAATATAGTCAAGTCAAGTCGGAAGATAATGCCGCTAAAGATCAAAAAAGTTTATTCTCTATTAATCATGTAGCAAGAAACAAGTGATAATTTGACAACACATAATATGATTCAAACATGAGCTACATACAGATGTTGAGGAGACCGATATTATGAGCAACTGCATCTCTCGATGTTAAATTATGAATATCGGGCAAATGAAAAAAAAAAAAAAACACTAACAATTGAAAGTGAAACAGCTACTAATTTGTCGACGTGCATACAGATACAAAAACTCCTGTGAAGAGACGGCTTCTGGTATTTTTCCAGAAAGATATTTCTTCTGACCTTCTTGGTAAACAATGGTCGCATTATGTGACTGATCACATAATATAGGGCAATCCGACTAACTTAGGCTTGCAAGGCGGTCAGAAAAAGGGAAGGGTCGGCGAAACAAAGTGGGCGATTTTACTTTGGCAAGGTAGTGAAGAAAGGAATCGAGGGATGGGGGTTCTTTTTTAAGGGAAGTGGGAAGGATTGCGGGACAAGGAAGCATTGGCTGGGTCAAATAGTCACTAATAAACTACTATAAAGTAGGAATTTGTTTGTTGTGCAGTAGAATAGCGCGGAAAACTAAATGAAAGGTTGCTTGGCGAGCAAGTTTACATAATAGGTATACTGGTATAACTATATGCATGTACAAATAGAAATCAGTAGCCATGAGGCCGGAGACTTTTATAGTACATAGTTAGTAGCAGTCAGACGAAAAGACTAACCAATAGTACTTTAGTAGGCAGTCCGATCAGTCGGCTCTTGATTATCGGAAAGCGGGAGCGAACAAAGCGTGTCTCTAAAGCTAGGTAATATACGCACAACGGGCCTAGTCAGGACAACTAACTTTACTAGCGCTATATGTATGTATGTAGACATAAATATAGTGTATACTAGGTCATCATACATGAGAAAAAGAAAGGGGATAAATGGAAAAGTGGAAGAGGGATAACACGGACGGTCGACAGAAAGGGGGACACCTGCCAAACCACATGAATCTACTACGACACGAATGTTGCTAATCCCATAATTGAATGTATATATGTACCATCCCATGCCGGGGGGCCTACCTATCGCTAGATAGGCAATTGATTCAGCGCTACATACAAATATACATATATGTATAGCTTCAAGTAAGAGCCATGTCTATACTGTCTTGGTATACATGCAATTAGGCCGTCGGCCGTGGGGGACACGTCTTGGAAGAATATAGTAGATTTGCGTCAGAGGGAAGCGTCGGAAGTAAAGTAAAGAAATTAATAAAAGAAATAAAGCAATTAAGAAGACAAAAGGCGAAAGAGAAAAACAAGCAAAAAAAAGTACCGGCCAAAGAAATACATGGAAAACATAAAACATAGGCGGGTGGCGATCCATATTGCGATGTCCCACTAAGGATGTGCCAAGCAAGATCTTGAGAGAGAAAACAAAATCAAGAAGTCCGCCTCAGAAACTGCAGGCAATTCGAAGACGGAAGGCTAGCATGCGATGTTCTTTCGGTCAGTATCCCTTGTTAAGTCTCGTCGTAATATACCGAGTCTAGTTGTACCAAATGAGTACTGTACTTGGAGCTTGCATATGTATATAGGCCTAGACGGATTTCTAAACTTTGGAGAAGTACCATAGTCAGAAGACAGATGGCAACATATCTTCTTCTATCTCAAGGCCTCAACTTCGACTCTATCTCCCCTATAAGTGACTATAAGTAATATAGATATTAAATCCTATCTTTTTTGATGGTGCCACCTTGTCGGCTGACTCTACTGAAAGCGGAGTCAAACTTGCCCGCATAATGCACCATTAACGGCAGTCAGCCCTATTCGTGATAGCAGTGATGCTGGGTGAGGGGTTTTGCGAGAAAAACAACAGCAACATGTCGTATCAGTCGAGATCGGTCGAGAACGAGGTCGATGCTTTCTTCCTACAAAATTGCATACATTTCTCCTTGACCATCATGTACTGGTATTTAATACGATAACAAACAGTGCAAGATAAGACGCTATATTATAATGAAAATGTAACATCTTCATAGCTCTATAACTCCATAAGATTAATGAATTAGAAAAAAAAATGTGAATGCGTAATATATATCGTCATCATCACACATGATATATATGTACACAACTAACAGCCTGCAGGATATCAAAAGATCAGAAACCCTACCATTTAAGTATTTTCTTTTATATGTCATACATTACTAACCAAAAGATACCCTGTTGCCAAGTCCCAGGATTTTACGGTGCTTGGCCATTGCCGAATAATAGTCGTCAAGACAAGTCCATCTAGATACACTAACCAATCGGCCGACAGGACTTGAAAACAATCAGATTCTACATATACTATAACTACTGAGTTCCAATACAACCTGAACTCACTTTATACATGCACTCTTTCAACAGTAGTTAATGTTTCAAGCATAAAGATCTCTGCGTACTAGTGATGAAAAAGTCAAGTCATAGCCACCTGTAATTTATAAATGCGGCTTGCTAACACATGTACTACGATTCATCATTTTCTTTCTTTAGTGGCCCTTCACGTGTTTACTAGCGTGTGTTGGAAACTGACTGATGCTGCCTAACATATGTAATAACACATCTATTTCTGCCGTATATCTCACATTGACAAGGGAGCTATAGTAATGGTGAAATTACTTATGAGCTGTCGCACCAGCAATATACAATACATAGTGAATGATAACTATTACTAAAATCGTCCCGTATTCGCAGTGTATAGTTTAGCCTGAGAAATGCGCCTAGTCTAGGTACGCCCATGAACCTGCATAATCCGCTCAATCTCAGACAATAGCACAGCACTAAGAAACCGTACGGGCGTATGGCGACGAAGCTTAGGACAAATATGTACCTGTACCTATTATAGACACATGTAATTGTCTACCTTACCTTTATGCTGTTCCTCGCCAATTTAACAAAGAATAGAGTTTGTGTGATTGACAATTGATTGGAAGAAGCCAATCTGTCGGAAGCTACCAACCAGACAATTGCGGCGCGCTTGGACTATGAGGATGAGAAGGAATGAAAATTCAAAAGACAAACCCAAGATACTCATCGGAAGGAGGGCAATGGATTAGGAATCTACTATACGTACATGTATGTATTGATAGAAATGACTGTAGCTACCCAAGGATGATATCTATAGTCAGGTATATTACAATATAACGGCATTGAGGGGTTAGTTCGCATAAGTCAAGAATGGCCAAAAGACCAAGTCATGGCATGATAGCTTATCGATAGGCAGCATCACGGTTGATAGAGGAACACTTATAAATATGAGGGTCAAAGGAAGGAGCCGAAAAATAGAAGAAGAATGGACTGGAGACACCATCTCCAGAAAGCTCCGTATCTCTTACCTATCATAACTCCTTTGACGCTTCCTCTTGCCTCATTATTCGTATACTGAGGCTAGATAATGCAATGTATATTACTTATATAAAGGGAATTTGTTAGATTAGAATGGTACATACTAGGAAATCAATCATTTGGACTGATCTGTCCAAGGGTGATGGAGTTATCTAGTTAATACCTACATTATCTCTATTGAAAACTCAAAAAAAGCAAAGAAAACACAAATTAGTTATGTTATGACTACAGATGTGTATGTACATACATATCTCCATATATTGGCTAGTATAATGCCTCAAGTCAACGCCCGCACTAACTCAGATGGAATCAAGTTCTCTTCCCCTCTTTTCCCTAGTCATTATGCAATGAAGGAGTGATATAGGAGACCGCTAGAATAGCAAGCCTACATATCTGGTTATGTTCTTCATCTGCACATGATTTAGCTAGAACTGGGTTGAACTAGGCTGTAGGGACATGGCTAGTTCGAAACAAATCAGTCGCCTGGCAAGGCCAAACTGGGCAACCAATAAAGAGATATAGCCTGATACAATCATCCGAATTTTAGCCATGGGCTAGGCTGGCCTCAGAAGCGGAATAAACAGAGGTTTCTGTGATGTGATGACAGTTGGTTCCCCAGAGAAGTGAACCAAGGGCCTGGGCCCATATTTGTGATTGAAAAAAAAGGTCAAGCACATCTTAACATAGGATAATAATGGACTCTTGGAAGTTTGAAACAAAGAGAAGTGCAATTTTTTTTTCCATGCTCTTGATGGATACTGGCATCTCACATATATGGTAGAAGCATCATATGAATAGCTGATGACCGGTGAGCTTTAAAGTGTTTTTGTTATTCATGTAGTCTTAGGGCCTGCAAGGGCTGGTTTGATAGTTTGAGCTAGCCACTCTGATAGTGCGAACTAGCTACCTTTTTTTCTTTACATACTTAGGGCCGTTGTGACCAACAAGCAACTACCTGGCTTGCGGGCGTAGACGATGTTGGGGTTAGTTTCTAGGATATCGTCGATTTACCACATATATGTATGTACATGCTGTTATTACAAGGACACACCCTGTGAATATTTTCGGAACTCGCCGCTGATGATTTTCATAGTAAGCTTGTTGGTAAGTTAGAAGGGTAAATATTTGATTTATCCACCATAAAAAATAATGTATATTTGCAGAAGCACAGCTAAGAGAGCTAACTAACCAATCCCTCAAAAGTTCTATTGCTCAGCTGAAGATTATCCTGAACAAAATCTTGACTATATAGTATGAGAAGCTAGTTTGAATCAAAAGGAATATTACCTCCGAAACACGGTCGGCTCAGTTACCATTATACGAGAGATAAAAAGTTTGGCAAGAAATAAATCGTTCCACGAGATCAAGACATGACTAAGATAAATCGTTATACTGTTCCATAAGATATTGAACTTAGTGGTAACTGAGTGAAGACAAAAAAAACTGGGACCATAATTCTGTTGACATTCATTTACCTAGACACTGTAGCTACTATTGACTGGCTTCGGACGATATTCCTTCTAGCAGGAGCAACTCCCTTTTGTCAACTCGCACAACAATCAACGCCATGTCGTCAAACACAACTATTCATTATGGCAATGAAGACATATTTTCCCTTCACTTTTTAAGCAAGAACCTTTTCTTAAACGACGGCTGAACAGCCTGGACCTTTTTAGCTTGACCCCAGATAGCATTTCCAAGATCAGTACCAATCTTCTTAACCCTAGACCCTGGGACCGCCTGTGCTTGTACCGACACAGGGGAAACTAACTCACTGGGCACAAAGCCGTAGTCATCAGCGACTATACCAGTAAATTCCGACTTATTACGACTCACTGTCGCTCTCAATGTGTCTAGATTGGCAAACCCAAGCTTTAGGGCAACCCATAGAATATGATCAATGATGGGCCACTGAATATATTTTTCCTTGGTCGCGTCTCCGCTGTGTAGAAGACCAGGGCGGCGCTTAACAATTGCGGACACAAGTTCGTCAAGAATCAGGAAGCACGTGACGCCAGTGATCATGAAAGTCCAGGCAAAGCCGAATCCATGCGCCTTCATGGACAAGAAGCCAGCTCCAACCAGGCCGATAGCATAGGCTGGCGCGGGCTTGAAAACGTTCATGATATACAGTACGCCAATGAAAACTCGGACCCAAACAAACGCATCTAGTAGAGCCATCGATCTGGTGTACGGGACGATGTCGTTATCACGCCACGACATATATTCTAAGACTGGACGAGCCATGGCAACAAAGTGATAGCCAGGCCGGGTGACTAGAGGGTATCCTCTACGCATTGGCTTAGCCAGCATAAGTCCTCCCCAGGTCCAAAAAAACGCACACGGCAAGCTCAAAGGGAGTAATGCGGGCGGGTATAATGTGGAAGCGGCGCATCTCGTAGATAATAGCCTGGACGATTCCGAGGCTGATGTGCACGGGAAGCACCCAAGAAATCTTGCTGGAGCGCTTAAATACTTTCACATATTGTGGGACACCGTTGCGCATACGGTTGTTCGCAGATGCGGCGTACAGCAGCATGCGCACCAGGGGCCAGTAGCTGCCAAAGACGCCCTGAAGGCCGCTTTGAGGGCTGAATACCACTGTGAAAAAGGCTGTCAGTGCAAAGACAAGCGCAAAAGAAGGCAGTGACCAGTTGATATTTTTGCTCCAAAGGCGCTGCACGGCCGCATGTAGGATGTCCACAGGGCCTGTTTGGACAATAAAGGATTTTCCATTGTAAGTTGGTGGTGCTGTCTAACTTGAGGATTTGGTGCTAGTCCTATACTGGATTGTATAGGATAGCTCTGAAAGGTAGTACCCGTAGTAAGAGTGGTGTTTTCTCTGATTACTAACACAGCTGACAGTGCTGATTTTGCGTCTATCAGATCGTATAACAAGATATCATATAAGACGGGTACACGGCTCACAATGGTAACAAAGAGTGTCTAGAATCTGATATAATAATGTGATGATTAAGCAAGTACACGGCAAACTACCGAATAAGAATGGGACAAGATATTCAATAACAAACTTCCAGACGAGAAAGCTGATGATGATCAACTTGACATGAGCCTAAAACCAAGCGGCCAGACAGACTCTTATACTCGACTCAGCGCTGCTACCGACACATCGATTAGAGCACTTCTCGTATCAATAGAAGGCATTGGTGGAGACACAGCATTCTATGCTGTCTTTCACATGAACTCCCGCATCGTGACAGCGGAGCAATGCAAGACAATTGACGCAACCAAGTTAGGTGGTAGTTGTTAACATAACAATGCATGACAGTGGATCGTTTGTCCAATCAACGCTTATAGATAGTTAAGAATCGCATATCTTATTGCACCTTGAAGGTGATCTGCGTTACATCTATATTGACAGACAAGACAGAATAAACGGAGCACATACGTGTTCGGGCTATCCCGGTGTCTCCAAATCCCCTTACTGCCCTCATTGTATAGGAAAACATAGGCGTTAGCTCGGCATCGGTCATATCTCTGTATGGTCTCGAAGCTCATGACAGGAGGCAGGATTGCCGTTTTTTGTCACCCGGTATGTGATGTCACCCAATATAGCTGGCTCTTGCACGGTAGGTTGATCGCACCAGTCTCCATTTTCTGTGGATAATTTACCGTTTGTAGCATCTAGTGCGTAGCATGTGTAACGTTGGTAGCATGTACAACGCATTAAATATCCTTGATTTTCATGTTTAAAGACCTCGAGAGGCCGCTCACGATACTCATTCCTGTTGTAGCTCGATTTTTGCTACTACTTATGTCTATACTTATATATCACCGTAGCATTGGTTCATTGCAATGGCCATATACTTAAATGTGCTTTTTGGAGGAGGATGTCGCAATGCTTCATGTTCTCAGATAATGTTCCAGGCCGTGAAAGATCGAGCTCTACAGATAGCGGACAGACACTGAACCTGCTCTATTTACCGATACGGACAAGGTGCGAATCATGAATGGACAAAATACAGCCCGGGTAGCTACATGGGTAAGTATAAATGTTCCGATGGACTTCTATTTTGGCCTAGAATAACGGCTGATGACGCACAGATTACCATGAGGACAGTTCGTTTGGGAAAATTGACTTCCTTGTGTTTTTGGTATCATCTGTACTTGATACTGTATTTCTTTTCGGTGTAGACTATGCCACATAACCAGATAGGATAGTATGACTATGGAAATTCTATTGACTAGTCATATGCTATTATCATGACCACTATTGGTCCATTTCGTCTTTGTAGTAACCAACAATATTGGCATGTGAGAGAAGGAGAAAAAAGCTTTCAAAAGCGGATCATTGCGTCGGGATGCAAGCTTACATATTCCGATGGTATGGATATGGAATCATTTTCTGGGTCCTAAGGGCTACACGTGCTTTGTTTTCTTGTGGTTCGGGTAGTAGTATCAGCGGGTAGGGAGGACTGAGGATTTATCTTACACGACACTGACAAGGTAAAAATTATGTACTGTTGGTAAGAAATGTATATAAATACGTGCATACGTACGTATGGAACATGTTGGCTTTTCTTATCTTTTTCTTATCAACACCTACCTACCTGCCTACATGTACGCCATGCCTGTTAGCTAGCTTAGCAAACTTAATCATGATATGAATACTATGCCGGACTGCCAGAGCTTTGTAGTCAATCTAGTTAACGGTAGAGCCATTGGCTTTGAGGCAATATTTATGTTTCAACTCCTACATGAACCAGTACTGGGGCATTGAATTTTTGGAGAGTCAGATTAAGGACATTCATTGTATGTATTTTTGTCAAAGTTCATCCGAACGATGTCACTAATAAGATGCTAATATGGCCGTCATCCTTTTACTAAGTGCAGCCTTTTGACTACTTTACGAGATGGATAATATAGAATGCTCAGGAAACAAATCTGTCCTACAATATACGGCGTTACATTGCATGTAACGCCGCAATAACATAACTCTTAGAGACGAAAAACACTATCAGTATCGTTTGTCAGTCAGACACTCGGAGAAATATGTGCCTCTTTATTTGGGTCGGCGACTCCTCCACCTACCTTTTCGACCTCATTCTAGTCTTTACGATCGTCTCTTTGAATACTGAATACTGGGTCGTATGTCTCGTTTGAGCCGCCATTTTGACAAATACTGAATACTAAGTCATATGTCTTGTTTGAGCCGCCATTTTGTCAGACACATTGTCTCGCGATATGATTGTGAACAGTATAGTAGTTCATAATTTTTATGTTTTCGGGAAGATATAACAAAACTGCCTTTGTCTTGTTGGTCGCAACATACGTACATAACGGATTATTGGTAAAGTAGCGGTAGGTTTCATATGACTACTCTTTCCCGTCTCCTATTCCTCGTTTATATGTGCTTGCTATCAGCATGTATTACTCGATAATATATTTCAGACAACACTCTGCCCGAATGAATACGGCGCAAAATTAATACCGTAGTATTTCACCATATGCCAAGTTTTGCTATCATATCTACCTACATCGTAGATAACAAGTAATACTGTCTTGAATGACCAACTATATCTGTAATTATAAAAGTATTGCCATCCATTTCCGTAACAAGATGGCTGCGCCCGCCAGGAATAGCCTAAGGGAAAACTCAGGCCAAACCTGGGAAAGGGAGAGGCAAAGAAAGAAAAACCATATGCAACCCTAAAACCTGGGTAAAATCAAGGCATATACTCGTGCGACGCCCCATAATATTCTGTTGTTGTATAGAGGCCGTGTTAACCCGCTTTTTTGGTTGTTGGGTTTCAGCCAATCAGAGAAACCCTGGGGCTCACAAAGAGAGGCTACACTACTAGAAACTAAAAAATAATAATAACAATAATCACGTAATAGACCTGCGTAGAAAGAAGACCTAGAAAGTTAAGTTTTCCCCTAGGCATAGGAAATGTCACTGCACCGAAAGAATGCCAAAATGGAACAACAAGTCAAAAGACTTTGTCTAGAGAATTTTACTATCGATAGTACATAGTAAATAGTGTTGATTGATATGACCGTGCGCCAGACAACTAAAAGTTTGTGCCGTTCCCACGGCCTATTCTCCATCATGTTTAATCTTAATATGTTAAGTAGTACCGTTGTATGTATCTGGATGATACATATGTACCATTCTTTGCTTTAAATCTAGACGTAACTATCTCCATAATTCTGCCTATAATAGGTCTGTCTGGTTAATTTGTCTGCTACATCCTCACATTCGGAGAGACACTAACTCTCCACGCCATAATTCTGATAAATACAACCTCCAACCAACTTCTAAGGTCAATTATCATCGTTAGTTATAGGACTTATCTCCTCGGTGTCCACTTACCGTGTTGTTTTTACGTCATGATAGTATCATTCAAGCTGGCCCTATACTTGGCCACTCATCTGTACACCATTCTCGGGTATGGGGGAGGCAAAGGACCATGATCTTTCGGGAAACAAATGTGGATAGCTACAAACTCACTTACACTTAAAGTAAGATGACAAGGGCTATCTGTGAGTCTAGAGCACAGTCCGTAATGCGCCCTGCGCATCATCGTGATGGCATGGGTTTTCACATCCAAGTTCAACCTTCCCCTCACTGACCCGCCCATCATCATCACCACAACGTACTTCATGGATAGCTATCTTCCAATGCATTCACGAGTCATGAGATATATACTAAATGTATGTATATACACGTATATCTATATATAGGGGTAATGAACAATTTCTCTCATCAGTACAGTTGATAATAAGGACTAGCAAGTTGAGTTGGTCTGAGCCCAGTTGACCAAATTTCCCATGAATCATACCGTGATGACAAAAGATAGGATGAAAGAACAGCTGCTGAATTAATACCGATTTATGCAACCTTTCTTACACGCCTTAAACTTGACATCCGACACATAAAATGGCGGGATAGCATAACCATAATATTAATACAAGGTTTCCAATAAGACTTAACCAGCTTATCGCTCGATCTTGTATCTTATAGCTTGATCCTTCTATGATCAATCGCGAGCTATAGTAGAATCCGCCATCGATATTTACCCAAAAACCCCATACACCCATCAACACTCATTATCATTCATTGGACGTTGACTTAACTGAATTTGAAACTCGGTTCATGGCAGGAACGCGTGATAAAAATCAGACCGATTCGTTTCTTTTCGCCGTGTACGGAAACTGCTTCAAACTGCTAGACTAGGATACAAACTGGAAAGATCCGACGAGGACAATATATGTACCCATCGTAAAGTCGAGTAGTGCCTGCTCTTTTAGTGTTCCTTCAACTCTCCACTCGTAACCTCCAAGTACCTCAACTGAATATTCCAAAAAGCGCCAAATTGATATTAGACTTGAGAATAATATGGTCTGGGCGTTTCTAGTATGAATGAATTATCCGGCTTCTCCCAAGCCACGTTTTTTCCTCCAGGATTGTTTATTCCCTCGATACTCCGTAGGCCGAGTAAACAATCAGAATCACGGCTTCTATAGGTAATTCATCCCAAGTTCAAAGCGGTATTCTATACTAGAAATTATCATTTTCTCGGTCTTGACGATGATATTTGATAATTTGTCTCCTCGTAAGGCGTAGCCGGCTACCGATTCATGGATTATCTGTTTCTTGTTTGAATTCCTTTCCAGCAAAGATGCCGAAAAAATAATCATGAAGGAAGGTGGTTGTTCGGAGGGCTCATAGCTCATTGAACTGGTTGTAGTGTGATCCATTGTGCCTATAGATCCATCATAAGGGTTTGAATTCTTGATTGATACACAAACAAAGTACATATAGTAAATTCTTCCCAAGCGCATTGAGCCTCTAGGCATGAGACGACGCTAGTGATTGTCTGCTTGGAGTCGACTATTGAGTAAAACAAGATTCAAACGAAATACGATATAATGTATATTTCAATACGGAAATCTAGTTTGCAGATCAAGGACTTGACCTTAAGCACTGGCAATTCATGACATTCTCGAACATTAAACGCCGTACAGTCCAGTAGATTCTCTTGCAAGGAATGTATAGATCTGTAGGCACAAAGTCTTGTCATTTCATAATTCCAAAAAGTACATACATATAAAAAGCATATTTTCCGATTCCGCATTGAATCCTGGTATTATCTTTGTTCAAATTATTGATGATTTGGTTATCTTTGGTACACGCTAGTAAGCTATACATCATATTGAAAGCCGAAGAATAGACCTAATAGCAAAAAAGCGGTCAACATCAAAGAAACGAAAGCAACTAGAAAAAAAAAAGTACGAAATTAGTGCTACAGGATATTTCTTCATTAGTTGATATCGGATCCTATCTTGTTGTCTAGTCTAGTTGGGGGACTTGAAGTTCTCCAACAAAAAGGTAGAACAATAAGCAGCTGCCATTTCAACACGTACCATACAACGACTATGATGGGGTCAGCCATTGTCGTGTTTCTACTTCAAATATTTCGTGGGGCGTTCTTTCATTATACAATAACATGGACGTAGAATGCATACACCTTATTATGATGACCCAGAGAACGAAACGTTGCGGTAGAATGAATGCATGTTGGGCTGTTCGCAACGAACCTTGGTTTAGCTTCATTAGGAATTTGCTATTTGATTTTTTTTCATTTTCTTTTTCGCACTCCGCATTGTGCCGCCGCTAGCGCGCGAACCAGGGACACTACTTGCTATCTTTGTATGGTGATGGTCAGATGAAACATTTCTCTAAGCTGGTTTTCTCTCTTCAAAAACATACATATATTTTCCGAAGCCTGCCCCTCAGTACTATATTTCAGCATGGAAGAGAAAAAAAACCCCGGATGCTATGGAACAGTTTTAGGAATGATATGACCCCTGATGATGCTATATGATGGTTGTTGATGGAACAGAGGCCTGAAACTTAACAACTTGTTTTCTTGTCTGCTGCACGTAAAATCAACAATATCGCTACCGTCCTTTTGTATCTATAGGCAGGTATGGAATAGGATAATCATATACCATATTCAGAGTCCATGCAGCTCCCACTCGTTCAGTCAACTGACAGAGTAGAAATAATATTTTACTTCTTTTGACATTACCCGTCTGGGATAACTACCGATTCTGGTAACTAAGGTATCAGATGGGTAATATTTATATTTATATGTATATTCTGATGATGATAATGAGTATTTGTTAGTAAACCTGGTCTGTATTTGTAGGCATATCCATGACTTGGTGGTTGACGAAATCGAGTTTTCATCTTGAGATGCATACGCCCCACGGGCACTTGACTTTGTTTCCATGAGAAAATTGATCTGTCGAGTCCGTTCTCATTTCGGTGGGAGAAGACGTGGTATATCGGTGTATGCTAAAATTATCAACGTGATACTAACGAAACATTAATTTGTCGAACCTACCAACAAAAAAAAATCTGTCTGAAGCCGTAGTAGTTGTATGTGCCAAGTACAAAATTTCACTCTCTGATCGTATCCCTTTCTTTACACTTTCGAAGGAATTTTGGGTTTCAAGATAAACCGTGCTTAATCACGATGAACGATCGACCAAACAGGATCATCGAAAATGGCCGTTTCTCAGTGTAGCACTTCTGGAAGTTTTCTTATCATAGATCTGGAATGTTTGGCATGTATAATGATATCGGACACAATAATCAAGATAACCTGCAATGTTCACATGCCATTTCGGTTACTTATTTAGTTTAGCTCGCAAGAAAAGATTACAAAATATGGCCACGGAAGCAGGGAAACATTGCATAACACAGTAAAAAAGGGCTTTAAGAGGGTCTCACGGCCGTCATTTTCAGTCGGGAAACTTGGTAAATGGAGTTGGGGGGCTTTTGTAAAAATAAGAGTTACAGCAATATCTGGTTTTGGTCTAGATTCAAACGTATGGGCCAGATCGCAACCCAAATTCGGCCAGATGAGATCTCACGTTCGATTAGATTGACCGCCCTATGCAGCCCTCTTTCTAGAACGGAATTTACTGAGATAAGAATCTTCCACTAACTACTGCTACTTATACACACCACCATACCCCATATTGGCCATTGTCGTGATTACTACTCCTACTGAAGATAGTAGTACGGCGACAACTGTTTTTATATCTAGCACCGTATATAGTATATTCAGTGTCTATCCACATGCCATTAGCGAGATGGATGCACGATTTTGTCATGATTATGAGCCATCACTTATTGCCTAATAAATATTCTACAGACGCAAAACTCAGGCAAGATATTTCCTTGCGCCTACAATTGCAACACAACAAGATATTGGAAGCTACCCTGAAGAAGTCGGAGAATAATACACGAGTTTAGGATTTTGATTCTATTATCAGCCAAGGTATCCGCTCTGCTCAATGATTTGGTTGACTGATCACCCATTGAGCTATACTCTCATCGTGTTGTCGTTTTCTTCTCAACAAGCCCTAGGCTATAGATGTTGCTGTGGTCACATATCTGAGCTCTTGAATCTCAAGATAGACTAGTGGGTTTCCAGCCCCGTAAGATCTAGTACTATTCTCTGGTCCTTGTTGCTTTTAGCTATGATCTTCCGGCTTAGCGCCTATTTTTGCTAACTGAGGATCAACTCTGTGATCCATCCCAGATAATAATATAGCGCAAGGAATTGAAGAAGTAGCATATAGTGGAATACTGCCATAAGGATGGATAAAGCAAAAGACAAGTGCGATACAATTGACAAGATTTGGGAAGGAACCCTATTAGCTTTGGGGGCCTGAGACTAAGCTAGGGACGGTCCTCGGACAACTGCCGGTCTTCATAATACATACTTTCTAGATAAGCTAGTTAGTTAGATTATCTTATTCGTCTATTTATTTTATGCTGGATCGAAGAACTTTCATGTGAGATCTGCCCTCTCAAAAAAAAAATCAAATACATATTAAAGAATACGGTGATATTTCATGTCCTTTTATAATATGGGATTGATACTCCATAGTCGCAATTAACAAAGCTCAATGCCCAACAACCAAGCTAAAGCAACTCTATGCCGTATCGATACTCGAAAACCTGAATCTTGTTCACAAAGCTGGTTGTCTAGTATATAAAACATAGGTGATAGAAACCTCGTTCAACACGCCAAGTTGGGTGGATATGTCTAGACTTGATGAGATTATTAGTTGTATGTATGTTTTGCAACGGATACTACATTACATGAAGATTTAGATCCATCCACTATACAAAGAAGAAGAATACCTACAAGGTAATGTACCAAATAGGACATGATACAAAACAGGTAAATAAATACCAAACCTACCAACTAAGATTTGGCTTGGTAAAGTCCTGATGGTACAGATCCTAAAATACAAGGTCACCTCTATATCGTCATTATCGTGAACCTTGTCCATTTCCTCCCATCTCTGGACTTTAACGACGAGTTTCACGAACTACAAGAGGAGAAAAGAAGAGAAAAAAAAGAAATTGCAGTGATACTCAACTTGATGCCTGTATTGAGAAGTAGGAGATTAAGAACAAAGTCTACACCATTGCTGTGTACATATAATGATAATTATCCGCGGTGTAACTCCGCGGAAGGATTATGAATGCAAGTAAAATAGGAAATGGTAGTGGATCTCGATCTAGGCCAAGGCCGACCCTGGACTATCTAATTGTGTGTGTTATGTGGGATATCGTAAAACAGAAACATACTCATACTCTAGAGTCTCGATGGTTGCAACGTCAGCACGTACTTGGATTGACAGTGTTCCTTTGTGATTACTTCTTGTGCCTTTCTGTAGTAGTTTCTTTCACTGGAGATCTTACAAATCTGACGGGTCATTTCAAATTCCCGAAGGTTCTTACGGCCGAAGTGTTTGCTTCCAGATTCAAATATCCCCCAATATCATCCGTGCCCACCACCATTTCATAGGCATACTGAGAAAAGGTTCCAGTTACTCCGGAAGGGATTTGAACTATCGAGGATAGAAGACGGAGAGAGAAGATAGAACACCATGATGAGAAGAAATTAGCAGACAAACAAGTAATATCATACATTTTGAGCAGCCCAACCTATCCATAGTAGTAATTGTGATTGTTATCTTTTTGTTCTGATGTAGCCGTAGCCTTTTGCAACCATATCATGACGAAGGAGTTGAGTCTGTATAAACTTTCTATTGTGACAGACTGGAGCTTATCTTAGACATTCCAATCTAGTTGATATCTGCATCCCATTGAGTAGTTACTAACCTCTAACGCCACAGTACGTAGTAGATTTTGGTGATAAATATAAGGCACATGTCTCAGATCAATGTCAAACTCTATCTGTCCGTATAGCATACAGAGAAAGCTATGATGATATATTTTCTACTTGGTGGGATAAGTCTCGGTTCTCGGCAGCCCGTGGGACGAAGAATATCGAGCGGAGGGGCCTTAGCAAGCCTTTTCAGGGAATGCTAAGGAAATAAAATGTTGGAGGAGATACGGGCAGGGGCAGAGATTAAAGCCTTGCTCACAGTTTCGTATATCAGAATTTGGCAATATCTAGAAACAGACCGAGAAAACTTAGTAGTAGAGAACAAAAAAGGAAATTAAAAGCAGATCCTAACATGGCATTGCCTTTCGTTCCCAGTTGGCACTGAAGAAGTGAAAATTATAGATTTCTGTGATAAATCTGCTCACAATGGAGGGGTGTAATGCAATACGTAAATTTTCTTAAAGATATGCCCTGAAGCGGATAAGTGTAAGTCGTAGAGAGTGGGTGGGCTCTGTTGTGGAAAATTGAACCAGTATCTTCACGTAGCAGATCTGGAATAAGATGGCATGGATTGGTTGCCAACTATTGTCAAAGGCTTCTACTTTTTTCACACATTACTGTTCTATGTAGCATTGGTACCAATATATACATACTTGCCCTGGAAGCCTGGGTTAATTTATATCTCGACAAGGCTATGGCTAGCTGGCGCATGCTGTGTATTTTCCTGAACAGACATTTTCTGGGTTAGTATATTGCAGTCTGTTGGGTCACCCAGAAAAATGTCAACCAAAGAAAGATATTCAAAGGTTATACTCATGAACTAGTAGCAGCAAAGCTTCACTAGTACCTCGCTATCCTTGTGAAAACAGAAACAATAGTGTCCCGTTGTTAGTTCGTCTATCGGACTGCCAGGACAAAGAGGTAGGCGTAATTACACTATTATTGCATCTACA
The DNA here is from genome assembly GCA_009806295.1 of Davidsoniella neocaledoniae. Lineage (NCBI taxonomy): Eukaryota > Fungi > Ascomycota > Sordariomycetes > Microascales > Ceratocystidaceae > Davidsoniella > Davidsoniella neocaledoniae. The sequence goes on along the minus strand of RHDR01000073.1, from coordinate 31,797 downwards.
TGTCGGCACACACATGGAGTACCTAGTCGTACTCTAGTTGTTGGTATTCCTTTGTTGATTTGGGGCGTATATTCAAAAAAAAAAATAATCCAAATAGCAATAGGTAATATCAGAGTCTGTAAAATGAGACCTCACATCCAAGTCTGATCTTCTCTTGCTTATAGTTATCGACTTGTGTGGTGTCATCAAACATGAAACAAACCACCCACCCACCTCGCCATGCACTTCTCCTCACCTGCTTGGCCAGTTGTTGCAACCTACCCAAGACCTCGTGGCCTCTTCCTCGCCGTGCTGCCCGCACTGCTATCCAGGCTCTAATGTAGAGTAGCACGTCGTTGGTTCTAAGTGGTCACGTTTGTGCCCTGACAGGTATGCAAAGTCTACGACTCCATTGTTATGTTCAGTCATGCCGTGGCCAATACACTATACATGCATCCGGGAGATATCAAGCAATACAAACCACCACTTATTTACTACTGTTATTTCGCTATATACAAGGCTGAGTGAACTAGTGGCTTCGGAAACATCGTATGGAGACCATGTAGTCTAGATTCGCACTAAATCGTATCAAAAAGCCAAGCCTAGATTAGCTCTTTACAAGGAAGGCTTTAAAAGTCAAACACGAACAAAGTTTGGACAACTGCGCTTCAGCTTTCTTTTGTCCGGCCCAGCACTTGCTACAACGGATAGGAAGACATTGAGGATGAATAGACAACTTCTTCTTCTTCACGAGAATCATTGCAAGGGTTCAAAGAAATAAAGTAACGTACCTTAGGAAAATTAAACGGGGGGTGGAAGGACTTAATCGGACAACTCAAGAGTGCGAAAGTAATACATAGTAAGTTATTGACTCAATATCACACATCATCTTTTTCTTATAGTTTGGTATTAGCATACATACACACAATATGACGGAGCTCATATTATAGGCGCTAGTAGTAGCCTACCAGTAAAATAAAAGCCATAAAGACCCCTGAGAGCGCAGGATCAAAGCCTGTAGGTGTAAAGATAGATAACCAATTGTCCGTTTCCTTGATTATTGATCGATGGTCTTGGAGTGCATGCAGTGCAGGTCACCATTTTACATGTTACTATCATATCTGAAGGCCTTATTGTGATACATAAAGTGGGCTACCGTCAAAGTTGTGTGTACAGATATATCTGTATACTGTATACACATGTGCACACATGATAATTCGGGCAAGTTTTGTACTGTGTTTCAACCAACGCTAGCCGGACAGAGTAAAGACTGGACTATCATGTATGCAACCTTCATGTAATGTATCGCTAATAAAAGGAAACTGAAATAATTCTCTCTTTTGATCTCTGTTACGACGAGAACTGATGTAACTGTACACTCAAGAAATCCGCCGTATTTGGCTATGCATGTCTTCACCGACTTCTAGGCTTCACTAAGGATCGTCAAGCCGAATTCAAGAGAGTTTATCTTATTCCAAGATGCGATCAAGGCACTGTGGCACACCTATGTCATTGTATTTTGTACATACAGTACCTACATGAATATGATATGAATCTACCTTCCAAGGCATCACCGTACCATAGACCGTCTGCTGCAGTTCGGTATAAGTGCACATGCCGACGTTTGTTCAATTTCGTCTGTAGTCAATCCCAGCAAGCCATGCATGTGGTTTATAGCCATCAATGGGCCCAATCAGCCGAGCACCGGAGTGTCTGTGAGATGGCTAGGGAAAGACGATCGTCTCAGTAGATACACTCTAACATTTTATCCACCCGCCACTAGTATTGCTGTTGCTACTTATCAGGGTTGTAATCTATTGCTACATTGCCGCATCTGCAGGAACAAGCAATCGTCTTCCGCCCTCACCGTTGTGCCTTGTTGTCTCCTTCCTCGTAACAGCAGACGAACCACCGTCCTCTTTAGTCTTCAACGAGCCACTAAAAGGACTGTCGACATCAGACCCGGAGCTTCTTTCTTTCTAAGGCAAACCGTCAACGTTGTACTACTTGATCGCTAATCTTCTCAAAAAGAAAGAACGAAGCATTTAGAATGAACCGTCCCGCAGATAGTCCGCTTTGGTGATATGAAGACAAAATCCGGTTATCACCAATACCACATGCGTGTTTTACATGTATACACGCAGACACATGTGAAATATATCTGCAGGAGTTGCTGCAATATGGCCTGTATTGCAACCTCCCACGTAAACCAGTGTCTTGTATCCCACCTCCTCTTCTAATGCAACATGGATATGTAAAATAGCATGCTGATAAGGCGGTGAAGATAAAAATAGGTTTTTTTAATCTCGCTTTATGTTGGTGTTACATTGTTACATGAATTGAGTGTGTTGCATTTGATCAAGAAGAATTTAACCCAGAAGGTATCAATTACCTAACATGAAAGCAGAATTAGGGTTATACAGTACAAGTAGGGTTATATTCTAAAACATTTGAGAAGTGCGTCTTTTGACAGCAAATTCGTGATGATTGAACATAAATATATCTCGGTACGTCATTCATTTGCGGCAATAACAATGCTGGAAACCAATGCTGAAACCGAGTTGGCGTACGCATCAAAGCAGGTACTACTGTAGGAAAAACGTCTTTGAACGATTGGTCGAGGCACAGCAGACAAATAAGGGTGAGAATGACGACTCCGCCATTCGACGATGATCTCGACAGATCTGTGTGAACTAAACACATACATAAACGACACAAGTGCGTGTTCATTCATCGTTGCCAAGGACTTGAATTTGCTCTGCCTTGCTACTAGTACGATTGTGTCCCCACTAACAACGAGACAAAAAGAACCTGTTTGGTATTTGTCGCGCGGGGGGCGTGTTGGTAGTTTGAGATCCCAAGATGGTAGTATTTACGAGTTTATCCACAGTTTTGGCAGCGATCGAGGCAGAGAGATAGATGATTAGGAAACTTGAAGGAAAAGCCACATGGTCTGCTATGTCTGTGTACTGATACCGCCTGGTGTACGTTGTGGTGGCATAGGAAATAACACTGAAAGAGCAACATTGCACTGACAAAGCACAGGTTAAAACTGGATAGAGGGTCATGATGAGCGAGCACATACATATACAAGATGGCACGGCCAATTAAGTCAGAGAAGAAGAAAAACTAAGAAGGTAAATGGAAAGACTGACTGTGCAGTGGCCTTTTTGGGATAGGATGAAAAAAAGAAAGAAACCTATATGAGATCAGACTGGTTGGCCGACAGTTCTGTCATTACATGTATAACATAGTAGTAGTTATCTGTCAAGTCTTATAGTGTTATTGTGGATTCCGATGTCAAGCAAAAAAGAGAATCAGAAGACAAAAGGGCTTGGCTTACTAGCCCATTATGTTCACTATATGTAAATTCCACTGTAGACATACTATCAACACATTGTACTAGTCATCTATGTAATATTTAAGAAACTCCGTCGTAAGTGCTGTTATCTCATGGGCGATGATGTGCTATGGAATGATGTCAAAGCTTGGTTACTTTATCATAGCACTGTCGAATAATGCCAATGTTCGTAGTCGACTAGGTTGGTTTTGTTTTCAACCATATTATTTACTTCTTAAGCATACTGACGTTTTACGTATTTGGCTTATAAAAAGTGGTTTCCTTAAAAGATCAATAGCCAAAGGGATGTGGGCGGAGCTCGAGTACGGCCCCAAAAAATAGAATAGCATAGACTGGGGTTCTTTGGACAATTCGCAGGAGTTTAAAGAAAGATAATGTCTCATTATGTTTGTATGGCTGTGACAAGTAAAGTGTCTACTCAAGAGTGACAATTAGGTAGAAGATAAAACTGGACCTGGCTCAGCAGTCACCTGAGGAAACAGCATACGCCATTTTGGGAGTGGCTGGCTTCACCATGTGTGGCTATCTAGCATTTATGGAGCCTGGTTTATAAGTTAAAATTATACAGGCTAACCACCTATCAACGACTTTGAGATAATGTCACGTCTACCATAACCCTTGACATCTAGCACATGTTTTCTCCCTTTATACTATCTTTTAAACATTCAACTGCTGCCTTGCTATATCACTACATAATACATACGTATATACTTCGACGTTGCTACGAGGGTGTAATCTGCCACGACTCGAATCTGAGCCAAGACTCCGGTCGACTGACCATTGCCCTTATCCCCGTATATGAGCCTATACTACCAATCTACCAGTGATACTAATAAGTAATATCCCAGGAGAGATATATGTCGTATCAGAATGGGTCTCTTAACACCGACCACATATAAGGTGTGTAGTAACGGTTTGTATCAATGTCGTGTTGGAGTCTGTTTTGGGTAACTGGACAGTATCAGTTCGTGTTTCTGCAAACCAAATAAATGTTTTTACCCTTTTGGGAAACACATCAGGGTAGATATTTCTTAATCTGAGAGGAGAGAAGGGTATCCATAGTACGTAAAGAGAATCAACACATGGTATCGTGTTGCCATCGAGTTGTTTCTTATTCCGTGGGGAATAATCTGGACAGCAAGTAAGCAAGCTCTAGATCAAAGGACGAAGGAGGCATATTGCCATTCATGTTTTCCAAGTAAGGACAGGGAGGGGAATCAAATTTCGTGGGTGCCCCTCTCTCTATTCTCTATTGCAATGGAAAAAGAGCCTAGCACGTTACTTTGTAATATTACGGAATTTCAAGGAGCCAAATAAAACGATTGCAACTGCAACTGCAACAGAGAGTGTGATGGTGTAGGGAGAGATCGAGATTGCATTTTCAGTATGATAGAGGGTAGCATGCCACTTGATTGAAGCATATTTCTGTTAATTTTACACTGATGTATCCGTCTATCGAAGAAAGAGGAGCATCTTACTTTCGGTTCCCGACTTGGTTTCCGACTTGAGAAGCTATAGCACAAGTTCCATAATAAGTAATATTCTTCATATGCAGCTAAAATTTGCCGACCTATGTAGCCACAGAAGGAACCCATGATCATGGCGAGGCAAGATCATCAAGTGCCTGAGCTCTCTTTTCTTCATTATATTTCTCTCTTTGTTGAACCTACTGGAATTCCGGCTTCTCTGGACACCCTTGTCTACTCCTAGCAACTATGCCAATAGAACTGAGTCCGGCACCAAGACTCTGGGCCGCTGAGAACAGTGAGAAGAGTCGGAGAATGAGTCCAGTGCACCGGTTCCTAAGTAAACCGCCGTGATCCGCAGCTGCCACAATGGACCAAAGACCAATGGAGGGATCTTGACTTGACTTACACGAGGTGATTTGCTCGGATAACATGGCAAAAACTAACCAATTACAGTATAGAAAAGATTGTGGCACCTGGCAAGTCCTGGGTTGACACTTGAGCAGCAGGAAACGCCTGCATAAGCTGACAAAGGCTGCCAATCAGAAAAACAATAGTCTGCTGTTCTCCTTTGTGTTGGAACAAAGTAAGTCAATGCATAATAGCGCAGCCTAATATATTCTCTTGCTGATGACTCAAGTCGAATTGCGACTGCCGATGAACGCGGCGTTGGCTGCAGGGAACATCGGCATTTACAGCAGTTCGAACACCGTTGATCTAACATATTGTAAAGCCGGCTTATGGGCTCTGACTTGCAGTTCTCTTCATCTACCATACAATAATACCTAGGAGAGGCTTTTTTCTTCCTTGCTTGCTCACCCCTCACTTCTCTAATCTTCTCCGTCGAATTTTATGCCTCGTAAGAATGCAGAGAAACTTGAAACAACAGGCTATCAGGACTAGATCTTTGGGCTAGATCTCTGTATAAGCGAATTTGAATCCACTGCGAATACACACTTGACGGTTGCTACAAAATGTAGGAACAAGATAAAAAAAAAAGACTCAGAATCATGATGCTACTGGGATCCCCCGTAAAGTCAGCGTTCCCACAGACATTTGCAGGCGTGGAGTGCCTTGTCCAGGGTACACTGTGGCTGAGTATTTGAATACTGTTCTGCTCATTAACCACATATTGTCACTGTTGCTATGCTTGGTTTTCATAGAATTGTTCACTGATCGCGTTAAATAATACCAAGGCTTAATATCACACTCTTGTAAAAGCTGCAAACATGAACGAAGCTAACCAAGAAATCAGGCCTGTTTTTCACCAATCATTGAGGTAATAGCATCTTAGCGATATTCCCCAATTCCGTCTGTCTGATGGTAACAATGGAATAATAACAAGTGTAATAACAGATCATACAAGATGGTCGGTGTCTGGCTTCGGAACTACGATTCAATAGATTCCGGGTGGCCAGCCTTGTCTATAAGTATTGTGCTAGTACCAGCAGATGCCATGCTGTAAGACGAATAGAAGAAAATAAAACTTGTGGTAGCATTCGCAGTCTTGTAAGAACCCGTGGAAGACTGAAAGATGTCTTTGTTCCTTCCCCTAAGACCTTCACATACTACTTTGTTGCTACTACCAATTTGGCTGGGGCACACAGATGAACAGGAACCGGGGAACAACTACCAACTTTCCTGTGATCTATTCATGTCTTCTGCTTCTTCCCTGAAAAGCCGCGCCAGCCAGAAACTGGCCCAGGCGTGGTTTCTTGAAAACAAAAAAAAAAATCATCGTCACAATGTCAAGGGAGGGGTGAGAGCTTGGTGAGTTTCCCAACTTGGTAAAAACCTAGACAGGAAAAAAAGAAAAGTATGACAAGTAAAAACAGCATGGTTGAAAGGTTTGTTGAAATGAAAATATGCTGGAAACAAGGGAGGAAATAGTGACGAGAATAAAGACCTTATAGTGCCCCGTTCATCTGGCCACTCGACTGCTAGAGTGTCGTTTGCTTCAGTTACCTCAAGCTTCTAATAATCATATTTCATTATTACATGTATGGTATAGTACATATCTCTGTGATTCCCTAGGACTAGTAGTTGAACCAAGCGCGCGATGTCATCGATACCGAAAACTATAGTCATACCAAGGGAATCCTCGTTTAGTAGTACTAATGACTGAAATGTTTGGTAGCTTAGAAGTTGACAGTTTGTACGGACAAGCCATGTCATGAAATAGCAGTCAGGCTGTGATAAGCCACACACAAGCTATTTTGGTCTCCCATAGTGGCTCTGAATGAAAGAGGCTGAGGCCGAGGGCTAAGAAAATAGATTTGTTTTCAAGCTTTGTTTTGACAGCGATGATACTACTTTTCTTGCTACTGTTTATGATGATAGCTATAATATATCATATGTATATCTGTCAAACACATACGTATATCTGCAACTATTACTAGCGCCAAGCTACGATCAAACCCGCGTCTTCGGTCTTTGCGCGAACATCGATACACCGAAACATCGAACATCAGAGTATACGTCTCACATAGCCTAGGAATTAAGACAAGAAAAGAAAACAAAGAAAAAAGCCTCAACAAAAAATACTGACGTAGTCGGCGTTTCTGCGATTTTGTTACAGATTCAAAGTAGCTACGAAAGCTTTCACGATGCTCATCTATATGACCTTATTAGAAGAAACTTCCCGAAGAAGCAAGATAGTACAACTAATAATAGTAGCTGTGCAGATCCCAGCTGCCTATTCAAGCCATTAAGCAATCTCGATATATCCCACAAAGCGAACAAGACAATATGAATAAACGAGCAATCTTAAACGTTTATTTTTTAATAGAATGTAGTTAGTCACTTACTTGCTTTTCCCATCTAGCTAAATAGGTATCGTGGAATAGTAGGCATCATTCAATAGCCAACAAAAAATAAAAGAATAAAAAATTAAAAAGCTCAAGGACTAGGCGTTACAGATACCTTGGGGGAGAATTTCTCCGATAGACCACAAAGACCTTTGTCTCTGCCCGCTCCGCCTCCCGGTAACACTAAACCAAATTAGTAGGAAGAACAAGATCAACGAAACACTGCAAAAAGTCAAGCAAACGAGCTATAAGCATCTACCCGTGCATATATGGTGGTCATTGCTCGAAATCGGGCATACATGTATATACATACATAGGCGAATCGGGTAATTCATTGCAGTAACTTGATCTCTTGCCTCGACACGTGTGTGGATAATGAGCTGTATAGATAGACGCTTACGAATGTATTATTCGGCAGATATAGCTGTACAAAAGATGCTGCAGGCACAGCATTGCCAAGGAAAACAGAGAAAAATTCCGATAGATATTCCCCATTGTGTGGACTACGCCAACATCGACCGATTTAGGTCATAAACTACCTGTAGTCATATGGTAGCTCTAAAGGTACTTCCAACCTCTATCCAACTAGCTATGCCACGAACAAGCCAACTTTAGGCCAAAGTTTACGTTTATTCTGGTGTTTTCTTCCCTTGGTCCGGCAGACCCTTCACGATATCAAAACTGTGATATATGATGCAAGCTTGCCTACTATCTTCCGGATACGATATAATACACTGACCACCGATGTTAGGGTCTCGACAAAAATTTCCCTTTTTAGTCGTTATCCAAAGGACTTTTAGTGCTCTCCCTTTCTTTGGCTTTTTTATGTTCTCAAGTTTTACACACTAAATCCCTGACTGGCCTAAAAAAAGTTGATGGTGGCTTGTGATGACCTGGAAATGTTTATACAGATCCTTGCTCTCCTACCAATACATAGTAGAGTTTTTTTTTTCTTGACATTTATATATATTTTGGTCAGAAAACAGGCCATATCTTCATGTCATATATTATACTGCTACTATCAGGCATTCAGGCATCCCCCTTTCCAATGCACTTCCCCGGTGCCTTCAATATCAGAGTTAAAGCTTCAACATAGTAGAGCATATCATCGCCCCTTTTAGTTGAGATGCCGTCTTCAAAAAAAAAAGTAACGACAGGGCCGGCGTTTGAATCGTCTAATATAAGCTGGTGCAACCATACTTCTAATGGCCTGACGACTTTCGGTCATATACATGTTTGGAGTTGACAGCTTTAACCGTATTGGCTATGGTCGAATATCTAGCCGGAACATTCTCCAACTGCATGTGAACACTGGAGAAGAATACCAGGGGGGGAAGGGCCGAGAGACTGATGTAAGCCGTCCCGGACTATCTTCTTTAGATATGTATTTCTCTTTGCCTACATGTTTATGTATACCAACCAAACAAAACTGAGAAGATTCCACACAGTGTAGTATTAGCGTATCTGTTTCCGGGCTCTTTCTTCAAAAGACCAAGACATGCATGTGACGTAGTCTCAGATGTTGGAAGAAACAAGTATAGTCACGGATTCTAGAAATTAATCACATTATCACCATCACATCCGTACGTATTAACTAACTTTTCGGTTATTAAGCATGGAAAACATGCAGGCTATATATAGATATATAAGTCACCCAACGACAAGCCGGCAGTACTAACGTCGTATACAGGGGCGCAAAACTTGAAAGTACTACCTATACCTTAGTTTAGGGGAAAATTAAACTAATAAGTATAAAAAAGAGTATATTGGGAATATCGCATGCCCACTTAGTATCCGATGAATCTCTACTTTATAGTATGAAATCGTCTCGTCAACATGTCTTTGTCTTCAAGCTTAGACTAACACTGAGGTTGAGAATCGAGAAGCTAAGCTAAAGTGGCTATGAGATCGCAGGGCTTGAGCGCTGCCTGACCGACCTCACAGACATTTCCCGTTTATCGAGTAACCCTATCTCAATTCTTTTCTTTCCTTTTCTCCTCATCAGATGTCTTTCCCTTGTCCACCTTACTGGTCCAAAATTCATGCCACTCTTACTCTAAGCTTATACGGTAGCATCAAGACCAAATTGTCGCCCATGTGTTTATGATTACTTTTTTGGATTATCATCACTGTCGCAAAAAATATGATAGTGATGATTAAAGCAGGACTGGGACAACGCAACAAACATCACACGTATACTAAGGAGAAAGTGATAGACGGACATAATCGACCGAAATTACTGGATATCCCACATAGAAAGTCGCTGCCTGCTAGACGGCTTGTTTGCGGGAGTCAATCATGCTGAGACACACCTGAAGTGTCACATCCTAGTGTGGCGATTTACCTCTGTTTTTGTCTAGATTATTCTTTTTTTTTTTTTTTTTTTTTCCTAGTGCGTGGCCCGAAAAAGGTAGAGTTGTGTTTGTCACTGACTGGCCCCGTTGACAGGGCTACCTTCGAGTGAGCAGTGTGACGATAGTGTGATATGATACTATGTAAGAGTTCCGATGCATGCAATTTAACAGCAAGAGGAGAAAAAGTGAGAAGAAACATACTGTTTAAAAACAGCACCTGTGTGGGCTAAGATTGGTGTATGCAGGACGGTGTCAGTATTGCTACTTCAAGCCAACCGACCTTGAATAGAGAACGGAGCTTACATAGTATAGTAACGCTACGGCCGTCCGCTTGCATGAAAATGCAGGTGCTACAGCATAATAAATTACACATGCCTAGATAACTCAGAGTTGCTGCCGGCATATACCCCGTAAAGGTACGATTTATGAAATATACCAGTATCGGTGGACCCCATTCTTCAACTTCAATCTAAACGAAACTTGTTTCACGCGGACTTGTCGATGTAATCTTTTATATACACCGAGACCGAGAGGCAACGCTGCCTTTCCTTGCCACTGCCACTATTGCTGCTACCTTTGCTAATTATGCCTGTGCTGGAATGTATCTTGTGTCAATGTCCGTGGGCCTATCTTCATTGCAAGCCTATATTATATGTAAATGGTTCGGAGACTCATCGATCAAGTAGTGTTCTGCTCAAGTACAACGTCACATGTGGACGATGGCTAGGGAACAGACGTTGTTTGTAGTCTTATATACATATGTACTTGCCTTGGTATTCTCTGGCCCTAATCACATCACCTCTATAGTCGGATGTCGTTTCCGGACATGGTGACAAGCTGCCAGCCAAAGATTTGACTAGACTTGCTGTGTATGTCATGAGAGTTGGAGAGCCCTCTTGTCAGTCATACCAAGAATAAATGTGTCACATCAGAGATAAAGAGCGCGGATATCCCGTCAACCGGCCTTAGTATAGCGTAAAACCCGGGAATGGCAACTATATGTGACCGTATCTTCTCTTTCTCCTGATTTAAATGGTTAGAAGGAAATGCAAATGAAAGAAAAGTCCCCTTAGCCACGAAATTCTGGTCTTCCACATATCATGTTCTCGTCAGACAAGACCCTCGTTTGCCCAATTCTTGATAAGAGAAGAGAAACTTAGATAATGGGCCAAACTAAATCCATCCGGGAATATCGTATTTCAGCGCATACTAAAGTTTGTTTGTTTGGGTCACACTAGTCACATTCAATGCTCTTCATATCTGGGCTATATATCCCTGGAGAATGAGAACCAAGCCAAGACAAACCACCGGTCCGACAGACCAAGTATGAATACTAGGCCCTACCCGTTGAGTCGGGCAGGTAAAGGGCTAGTGATATTATTTTGCGGTGCTTATAGGTTTTGGTCGGTGTTGGCAACAATATTCTTAGTAATATTCAGAGACCTATGTCTTTGTGCTTGTTTTTCCTTTTTTCCTTTGCCTCCTTATGCAGCGGCCAGCCGGATAGTCTCCCGTCTGGCTCCTTTAGAGACACTTCTGTATACGACGCTATCTGGACTATGATTGGTAGCTTTATATTGAAAACAGAAATATATGCTTCCATTATGAAAGTACATGCTGAAGATATGTTTTATGTTTTTTTTTCTTTTCTATTCCTACTCGTATGCGCGAAAAAAAGAAAAAAAAAAAAGAAAATTGCCGCGATGTTTTCACTTGGAAATCATGCCACAGCGGTGGGAACATTTGGGAGCCCCCCTCAACCAAAAGTGCCTCATTGTCTCTTGTTAGGCAAGTAGATTCTATCCTATCCGCGTGGTAGTTAAACAGGCCGTCGGGTTCTTTGTTTGTCGGACACTGCTTACTATTCTGTTTACTAGCATGACTATCTATGTAGTTTTGCTATAGTCGAATAGGATCACGCAAATGAGAGATATATAGGAAACTAAAGAAGTCGAAAGATGAACGGCATTACAGCCAGATACAGAATGTATCAAGACTCAGCCAGCTGGACCGGACGGCATAGAACTCAGTGCAGACAAAGGCAAGATGCTACTGACAAGATGCTTTCAATAGTGTCTATTTGCTCTATGGCCGTGATACGCCCCGAGTGCCTTATTTCCTTCAGTATGACTGCTAGAAGAATGTTTAGTAAGGGAACATGCAAGTCTTTTCTCGCTGATTTCCTTTCATGATGTTGCATATAGAATTCTTTAGTATGTTTGATAACTACTCCAGTTCGCCTCTCTTATCCTGGTCAACCGTGTCGCAGTTATCGATGTCTCTTCTCGTGGCCGTTTTGAGGAGTCTTCTTATATATTGAGAAGATATCATGTATATCGTGTTCGGTCATTGTGGGATCCTTAGTCTTTAAAAACCGATATCCTGCTATAATAAACACACCCCCTGTGTCCTTGAATGTGGACTCTCGGTCTCTGATCCTAGACTTTTTCTTTGCTTTTCTTTATAAATGTAAAGACCCTGTCATTTATTTACAGGGTTATTATTTCTTTTTTTCTTTTTTGGCCTTACCAAGGGGTGTCTTGAAAATGAAAAGTAGGCTAGCCTAATTGGGCTATAACCTTTGTATTATTTTCTTTGTCGTGCAATTATTTTCTTTTCCCTTTTAGGCTTCAGTCCTCTTTGGGTAATAGTCAAGGGTGCGTCTGTCCTGGCCTATCTTCTAACTACCTAAAGGCAGTAACAAATCTCTAGACAAGTCTAGGAAGACATCGTCTTTACTGACTGACTGACTGGCTTTCTAAGCCATTATTGTAGGAACACTTTGTCAGGCCGGTAATCTTGGAATCTTTCAATATAGACAGCGGCCTGAGTGACGGCCCAAGATATATTAGCTGGCTTTCATTCGCCAATTTTCTTTACAAAATTTACCTGTTCCCGTTAGTCTATAATAAAGTATATATGTACCATGATCTAGAGATTCTCCATTAAATAGTAGGAGAATGGCTTCCGGGCAATATATTTACATATAGTACAGCCTGCAAGACACGGTATTAATTCCACATTAGTGCACCATAAACTCGTTAGACTACGGTCCAGTATACTACTGAGCCTTTCTGGTTCACTTACCGCACTGCTACTCGCACCAATTCTTACTCTGGAACTACCTAGCACTGCAACCTTTTAGCAGCGTTACTTTGTACATCTGGCGCAGCCACTGTCTCATTACTCCATTCTGTAGCCTGTTGCAAGGTCGTCTGCATCCGTCTAATTGCCTAACCAGTTTATGGAGGAGTCCTTCTACTTTGAAATTCTCTAGGGCGATTTCAATCATACTTTTTAGCCTAGTCGGGGTCTGATGTGAGAACTTCCTTTGCAGCCTTCAGTCCTTGTTTTGACACTGATGAAGCAACATTACAGCGACTTTCACCAAAGTAAACCGGCAATATCATAGTGATATTCGACGGCATTTGGTGGTATGTGTGCATCTTAAGCTTTCAAGGTTGCTCATTTAACCTTTCATTCGTGCGGTTGGTCGGTTCCTATATTGGCGCGAGCTTCATGGCTTTGGCTATTGCTTGCCGCTCTTTAAAACTCCGCCGTAGCTATTGTTTCCCTGGGCGTAGCTATCCAGTGTCCTTTTGGCAATACCTGAAGTTTCTGATCCTCCTTGCTACAGTGCACTATAATATGCTATTATACACTATACCGAATTGCCTGAGCATAGCTTCTAGCAAGAATACGGAAAAACGGACAATATTTTCTGACCGCTTGTGCAATATGGCCACTGCTTTTCTTTTTTTTATGTCAGCGTCCTTTGGCCTATCTTGACCTCCTGAATGTAGGAATTATTAGGTACTACAGTTGCATAACCACGGCAAATACCAATATGTGTAATTGCACAAGCGAGATCAAACGATGCTCGAATCGACGGCCGACCTCATGCAAAGTCCGTTGCAGTGGCTTGGTCCCTATGACCCAAGGCCCAGGGCCATCGTATCGGTAACTCAAGAGACCAACAGCGGTACTCTATGTTCCGTTAGACGACCCTTTACTTGCAGCATCTATTTCGAGAAGCCAAAAGTAGGAAACTGTTTGGTAGTATTATTGATGAGTGAGTATGTGTATCCCCATGCTATAATAATAACAATACTAATAGCACAACCTTCCTACAACTCTGGGGGGGGGGGTACCTTTGAGTTCACAGTACCTCCCCCTCCGTCCAAAGACGAATTTTCCCCCTTCGTCGTGGGTTTTTAAGAGCGACCAGAACATATTCCCAACGTTGCTGTCCATTCTCGTTTTCTTTTTCGACATTTGTCGTCTTCAATTCACCGTTTCGTGAGGCCTTGAGCCCGACCTTTTCCCCTCTCAAGGGACGTTCTCACCAACAATTGCCCCCCATCCGCAATCGCCGGTCTCCCGAGTCACTACACCTCAAAGCTTAGGGAGACACACTCACACTCGACGGGCAATCTCTTTGAAGGTTCCGGTTGCCCAACCCGAGGCGCCGCTATTTTTTTTATGCCGGAGGGACAACCGCTGTACAGCGCCCTCCAAGGCCAATACCAAGGCCAATACAGGCCTAACCAGCCTACCACCGGCCGCATGCCACACACTGTCAGCAATGCCAGTTTTTTGTTTTTCGCTAATTCAACAGTCAGCATGTCCCCACCGGGATGGGAGAAAGTCGATCGACCTTAAGTCACGGCCTATCCGCATGACTATAAAAATACACAATACAATACAATACAATATGATACTAATAGCACACATCAATGCTAATACTATCACTGGGAGGCTATATTATGAGAGAATGTGCGGTTGTAGTAATGCACAATCATTAAGTCGCACCGTGGTGTATGGATATGTAAGGCAATGCATGTATGAACATACTACTGTAGGCCGACGCTTTGTAGACACACACGTACACTCAATGTACATATGTACATACATATATACATACATACATTACATGGTATACATTGATGCAGGCTGCGGACCCAGAGAACTTGTGCACTCAGTCACACCGCAATCACCAACCATCCCACGTAGTCGGTGAGATACGACCCGTTGCCACGGCCACTCTGAGTATTCCTTCGTCACTAAATACCTTTGCCCATAAGGCGGTCTGTACGTAAGCAAAAGCGTCTGGAACTCGGCCTTCTCCTGTTGGTCTTCTATTTTACCGATGTCGACATCACAAGGCCCATTTATGTTCTAGCTCTGAGGACTCCGAAGTCGTCGGAGCAGCTGTAAAGACTATCAAGCTGAGTTACACGGCGTAAAATATTCTGAGAAGCTAGAGTCTAGACACAGATTTGGTCAAGGACTACACCGTCATAGCAAATTTAAGAGTAATACAGCAATGTCTTGATCTCTGGTTATCTTCGGGTTTTCTCAGAATTCGTGTCGATCTTTGGTGTGCCGTACGGTTGCACAAGGCACAACTATGCCGGCAGCCCGTTCCCAACTTAAGTAGAATTTCCATACGGCAATTCATTGAGCAGCGACATCTCAAAGCAAAAAATAGCTCAATAAACGCCCTGCCTTACAGACCCTCATGAGCAATCCCCGCCGTAAACATACATATATATAGATCACAAACAACTAGTACAGTCATAGCCATTTCTCACCGTCTACTCACTATAGTACATAGTATATGCTCGCCCTCATCACCATGCAGATGCAGATAGGCTCCTGCCAGTTGGCAGATCACATTTTGGGCTTCCGCCCATAGCCTATTAGTAGTAGAAGCACTTCGACGAATGGAGGATGATCTTTTTCTCCATCTCCTCCACCCCCAGGATTACTCCTGTAGCTTCGTCATCAAGCTCCCCTCCTCGCTGATATATACATATAGTAAAAGGCCTATGGTTCAGCCCACAGACAATGTTTTCAGAGTTCTAGACACGGTCAAATATGTTCTATCGGGGTTCGCTCCACTACCAAATCTGCACCTGATGACCGCCTCGTTGTCTTTATGCCGTATTAGTATTTCTCGAGGGATTTTGCTACCGCCGTTACTATATTCTGTCTGTCATCATTCCACTGCCAACACATCGACTGAAAGCCCACTTGTTTTTATTACAAGCAGATGCTGCAGACGGATCTTGCATGCAGTGCTGCTACTGCAACTATTGTTACTATTATTACTACCAACTAGTTGTATGTTACTACTACATTACCGCCTTTATTGATATCGCGGGTTTGCGTATCTATATACTTATTGATTTGGAGAATACTTAAGATCCATAGAAGCCACCCCGCAACTGCAATTCTTCGTTCTATTGAAATGTGGAATCCAGATGGGAGGCGTGGTGTTGCTTTTGCTATGCATGCATGTCGCTTAGGGAAGGAATGCATGAGTAGTATCTGTTCTGAGAACTGATTGGCTACCAGATATACCGCACAATGCAATGCTATAGATCCCACGAGATTTCTTCCAAGATTCTCGAAACAAGAATATGCCTTTCATTGGTCTTGATCAATCATTAAGTGTGTGGGTAAGAATCATCACGGACTTCGTTATCTAGCTTGCCTCTTACCTAGTCTACGAGGTTCTCTGTGCAACCACAACACTTGCGATTACGTTGTTGTTGTTGTTGAGAAGTAATTCGGGTTCTAAATCCTAGTCTATGTGTCTAGAAATCCAAAACATTTCAACACTAACACTCAATTATGTCATATATCTGCCGCTGACGAAGTTGTTGGCAACTTGTCTTAGATAGCCAGTTTGTGTGACCTTATAGTTCGAGTTGGAGGAGTGTCTACTTGTACATGTATGTACCATTTACCAACCCAGTAGCAAGCGATGATGATCTATTAAAATTGAAATTGATAAGTTATCCCTATATAGTAGTATAATAACCTATGAGCATAGTTTAATCCCCGAGAACTATTCCTCTACTAGTCAACATATCATAATGATTTCCTTGGTCACTATAGCTTTCTTGTTTATAGTACCAACCTGCGTTCTTGGTGAAGATATAATAAGGCTTAACATACAACACTACCTTACATTGCACCAGCTTATCTTTATTGACCGCCGAAATCTACAGTGCGGTACGGAGCTCTGTCCGACAAATAGCTGGGCTATACATCTAGTATAGTACAGATCCTGCATGATACCCCCGATATATGCGCCCGATATCACACTTCGTGTCCTGTTCTCTCATTGTTGATAAACACTTACTCGTAGCTGAATGTGTCGATAGCCAAAGAAACAACTTGTTGATGTCTGTGAAACTCGCATATGATAAAGGCTATGAATTTGAGTCTATAAATTCAAAACAAAATGACACTTACTTTTAGTTGAAAGTTCTGCGCTGAAGTTTCTCTGCCAAGTACTGAGGATTTTTTTCAGCCGAAAATGTGATCTTTTTGAATCCGCTATAAATGCCGCCGTCTCTTCTTCTATATTAGCAAACGTTTCTTAAAGCAGAAGTGCTTATACATTTCTTAACGCCGAGTGCCCATCTATATCATATAGTCATTAATCACAAACTAACGGTATTGGCTCTATCTGCTGTGGCACCGCTTTTTCACATCGCAATTGTGTTTATGTATAATGCCATACTAGGTAACTTTATTGTGTCGTTTTTTTTTTTCTTTTTCATTTCCCCTCTTCAGGTGGGTGAGGGACTTTCGTGGCTTGGTGATCTACAGACTGTACAGGTGACTACAAGTAGAATAAAATAGATACCTCAGTACTATGCCCGAACAGGCAAAGACACAATTATGTGCTTACAACTAAGGCCGAGGCGAACTAGGCCTATGGATAATAGTAACTGTTAATAACCATCCTTCAAAGATAATCCAATGCTATGACGAAGCATGGTAAATAAGGACCGATATCGATTCTTTCGATTGGATAGAATACCAGGATTTAATACTATAAGCCTCGTAAATGCAATAGTATGGGATGCCGTAAGAGTCCTTTCCTTCACTATCAGTTCGCAATGGCGTTAGAGAAGATCATGTTCCTCATGATGTGATGGAGGGGCGAAACTACTATACAAAACCTATCTTCTGTTCGTCTTTCTCGGTGATGTATTGTGATAGAGGTAATAAGGACGTAGGCCACTATCACACCACCCCCCGAGCCCTGAACAGCCGAATGAAAGAGGCCCATGGTTCCAGTAACTGAGTTTTTGTTACCCTTAATTACATTATAAACGTTTTGAACAGATGCTTCATAGAGACCTGTCTGCTACTCAATCCGTACATATCTTGTGCCTTATAGCCAAGTTGATCTTCCCATATATCAATTTAGTAACTATATACATGTCCTATTTATTACCTAGCTTCAGCTCTATGGAAACTCTGTGTTATGATATCAATTACACACCCTCAAAGAACGCTATTCAGATTATAGCAGATGCCAAGTTTTTCCTTGAAATATTCTGCTTTATCTTATTACCACACTCAAGCTTCATAAGCTTCCGGGTCAATGGTCTAACGTTCTTTCATGGTAGATTTTATGTTTATCAGGCTTTGATTTGTTTCCTGCAGGAAGCCTACCGCCTCTTTTTCCGTGTATTATGGGTATATGTAAAATCGTTAGTTTCTCAATATAGCACCGAAAACGGCAGTCAAGAGAGCCACGGCGGACAATTTGTCACCAACATTTTCAGCTTTTGTGCTTATATTGAACAGTTCTTGTGTAATATAGCATATATACACTGGGAAGTATGTTAATGGCCATCTACTATCTTCGTGAGGTCCATCCATTATCATAATATATTTAGACTTACAATCATATTCATGAGCTCTCTGGCACGTATCCTTTATTCTCTTTTCACGGGCTTTAGGTAAGAAGTTCACTATATAGCATTCCAAATTTTACACCTTTAAAGCACTGAGTTCCACCGCATACTGCTGTCCATGCATGTGTATGCTAAGCTATACTATACAATCTTATATGATCAGCCAGCCTTAAAACGTACTTAATCTGTATATTTCCCAAACGAGAAGCCTCAAGAATAGGAAACAATATTTCAATGAGCTTGAGAATGAAAAGGTTTTATAGGTCAAAAGTAAGATAAAATGCCTACAGGGTGGAGAAGGGCGAACAACTATGTACATACAAATATTTGTAGGCTAGCTGCATATTTCCAAGGTATCAATAAGAGTTCTATAAAAAACGGATGGGTTGTTGCATGAGTTGCTTTCCATCTATCCTAAATTTGCCGTTTTGGTATGGATTCTATCTAACTTCCTACTGAATAATAAATTTAGCGTGGCTGACTGCATTCTATGAACCATTTTCGTCTTATTTTCACGGTTAAAGATACTAGATGCCCGATTTTATTATATATAGAATCTATGTCATGGTTTTCAACATTTCTCAAGACTATAAAAGTAAAAGTCAATATTAAAAGTTGGAAGCTTCTCAAAAACTTATATTATTCTCACGAGTTACATATGCCTCGTATATTTATATTTGTTTTATCGTTTTATCGACATATCTTTTCTTCTTCTCTATATCAATATGTCTAACGTTCTATCTAAGCCAATGATATCCTACCATGATTTATCAAAGCTGTTTGATGTACGAGAAGTTCAACATGTCAAGCATTAGGGTTTATAGTGCCATTAGCCTCTTACATGGCTTAGGGTTATTGAAAATTCAAGCTTATCTTCAGTGATGAAATTTGCACTTTGAATCTTTGACCATTAAGTATCGAATCATCAGAAAAAGAAAAAGAGCACATTTGCACAGTTTAAAACACGAGAGAATCCGTTAACAGCATACATGCCACGGACTTAATGATACATACAGACCCCAATGATACAAATGTATATGTATAAAGCCATCCCCTGCTAGAATTGTCCCAATATCTGTATTCTCAACTTAAAGGGAATCTCCCAAAGTTTTTCTTTTCCGCTATTGGGGAGTGTTGATAAAGTTATAGCCTTCTTTAGTATGACTTTCACCGTATCAAACATGTCATACTTTCTTTATTTTGAACCGCTCCAACAGTTGGGAATTACTACATATAGCCTCATGGAACTAGAATGAATAGGCTTGTTCACTAGTCTAAATCAAACCCTCATTCAATAAACCTTCAACCAGACAGTTGGAAGATCTATGTTAGCATGTTTTTATGCCATAAAATTGTCAAATGGCTGGTCCTTGTTCTATATTCCTGTTATGGAGATCATCAAGAGCAACTACATTAGCGAGAAACTACTATTACTATTCAGCAGAGGATGAGGATGATTTGTAAGCCTCGCCCTTCACCGCAATATATACTGATAGCTCATTTACTATCTTTATCATTTGTCGCCTACGTGAAGATAGACACTTATTTAGGCAATATTTCCTTTTTTTCGATTCTTCAAATTAAGTAAATGCATGAGGCAAGTTTATCGGCAACTCCCATAAACTTACGACTTACCGTTGTTATATTCGTCCATCAATACACGATATAAACCACGTTAATATTAGCAAACATAGCGCCTGCTGATTTTACACGTAGACGAGCTCGGCTACGCAACCGAGAATCGAAGTCTGTAGACCAACTAAAAGATACACATGTCCATCGTGCTTCCGGCTGCGAGGATTAGTTGACAACGTGTTGTATCTGGAATAGATAGGAAAAAAGCTATTCATATTGCTGAACGGAGCTATGGGATCGATATTCCGGAGCTTGAGTCAATTAGTCGATACTGCCTACACAACTATACTAGTGATTTACCAAATATATACATACACCCTACCCTAAGAGCTATATGTATGCACATATACATACATATCTGTACATATGACTTCTGATGGCATGGGGATGGTCTCCAATGCCGTAGAATGACTGTAGATATAATTCATTCAGGATTCCCGACGAAATAATTGTTAGGCCACACATCCCCTATTTTGTATCTGGTCAAATTGTTGCCCTTTTCGACATGGCGTGACAATAGAAAGAAAAGAAAATCTCCGGCAACTAGTAGTATATGTAGGTCTTCATAGCACTAGTACTTGCTATCCCGAGGAAAAAGAAAAATAAATAGAAAGAAATAGTCTCAGTTGGCGTGATTTATCTTGCTTTACCAGCCGCCGGCATAGCCCCTCTTCTGAAAATGATTGTTTTAACGATGCCAATTTTGCTTCCATACTTTCTTTTTCTGCTTGGGGGGTTTTGTCTGATATTTGGTTAAAACATCCCATCTCAAGTCTAGAATATGGCCTCAACGGCTATTCGACCCTATCTAGGAAGCTCTTATGATAGAAAATCCTAGACGTAGTTGTACGTTGGAAACAATGCTTTCATTCCAAATCGCTCGCGCACGCAACTACTTATGAGATCCACTGTCCGTGATCTTTCAACCTTATTATTACTACCATAGTTCCGCTAAATGAAGCTTAGACTAAAATGTCTATTCATAATAGTGTCCCTTTTCTAAGTTAGATACTATGAACTAAGAACCGATAGAAGAATAATGAGGAGAAAAAAGGCCAATAAGGAAGGAATCGAGTTTTTGGCTATATCAATAGCGCTTCTGATTTTGGTTCGGAAAGTGGCGGCGGATCCCACGAGGCAACCCTCTTTTCAGAAAATAATGCATCTTTTTCTTTATTCAAGGAATATACCGGTTCGATTTTTTGATACCTTGATGTATCGAATATAGTAGAACTTGAATGCTAGATAAGTCTATATGAATATCCGGAAGCTAAAGATGAACCACTTCTAGGATATGTCAACTGACTACTATGTCAACTGACTAACTAATAGTAGTCTTATTCACCCGATCTTAATACTAATACGAGCCAAGCATTGATAGCGCGAGTCCGTGTTTGGAGATCAATAAGATGAGATGATGAAATACTTCATTATTGAGCCCCACCCACTTAATAGTTACATCACAGCACGATATCACTATTAATTTGTGTTGGGTAAAATAGGATTAGTATGATTATTTCATCCCGAAAACATTCTGTAATTAGTTCCTATAATTTCGAATTTGAGGTCGCTGATGCCATGTTCAGATTCAAAGCTCTTCTAGTGTTGTTCAAGTAAGCAGATCTAAGCTTCTTGAGCCTTGGCAACATCACTTAATGAGGTTGGGGATTGCGAAACTGGAGAGACGCCATTCTCGCTAGTTTGCGCCTGCTCGTGGGTTGTAAGACCTTGTCTGATAGCAAGAACATTATCAACGATGACCGCATCGATACCCTCTTGAACTTGTTTCTGTAAGGCGTTAGTTAGGCATTTACATTTGATGGTATATGGAAGAAGACTTACCTGGACCATAGCAGGGTTATTATTCATGGAACCGTAGCTGACGCAGACCAGACCGCTTTCCTTGACTACACGAACGAGTCTTGGACTGTTGATGAAGGGCTCGACGGCACTGACAACACCCAAGAGGTTCCACCGGCTAGCAAATCTTACAGCTTCTTGTAGGGACGAAGCTCTAATATCACCCACGGGGCATATACCGGCGTCCGTTAGGAACATGATAGGCATTGAGGGTTGCTTGAAGCTTAAACACAAGCAGATATCAGGGTTGAATGACGAGAAAATGATGTGTCTGGTGTCTGCCAAATCATACACCTTGGAAAGAATCGTGTCACAAAATGAGTTGAGCTCGACTGCGTATGTATCCATCTCCTGCTCTTCACTTTCGTGGAGCATAGGGTACTTCATTTCGATGTTGAATCCCACGTGCTCGGGCAACTGACGGAAAAGATCTTCGAGCGTAGCAAACGGTGCCTGGATAAAGTTACCACGAGAGTTGCCCTTGTATCCTTGATTCTTGAAATCACGAGTATGCTTCATACGCTCATTCATCTCGTTGTGGCCATCTCCAGCGAAACCAAGTGTCCGAGATCGACGGGGAGGCCCAACACTAGTGCTTCTTGACTTTCCTCCGTTCTGTTTGGCTGCGTCAGGTAGAGGAACCCGATTTGAGCTAGGGTTGATATGTAGGAATTGTTCCAGTGTCAAGGTATGCACAGGGGCGTCGATGCCAGTTTCGCTGACGAGGAAGTCATGATAGATGACTGGAACATGATCCTTTGTCAATTGAACATCAAACTCAACATATTGGGCTCCAAGATTGGCTGCAGCGATGAACGATGGTACTGTGTTCTCGCCTAACTGTAGTGACTTCGAAGAAGTGGCGTTCTTTCCTAAGCCGCGATGGCCAATGACCATTGTAGATGACATCTTCTTCCAGTATGTCTTATCCGATGTAATCTCAATGTTGGGGTGAGAAAATGGTGTGATTACCAAGAAGTTGAAGTTGACAGCACCGATTACATCTAAATTCACATCGACTATCGGAACGCAAACATCGCCCTGTAGGTTCATCCTCTTCGCACCGATCGAGGGACGAACTGCAGAAAGTAACGCCACAGCACGGCCGATCTTACGCTGGCCAGCAGAATAGGTGGGTACAAGATCGAAGAATAGCTTGACCTTTGTAGCATCACTGGTTTTGAATACAATAGGATCCGTCATGATATTGTCCTGGGCTGGGAGATCTATCACTGAAGGTTCACCTTGAGCGCCAGAAGCAGAGACCACGATAGACAAAGCTGTGTCAAGCTCAGTGGAGTGTGCAGAGGCGAGCGGCACATGGTCTAGCTGGACAGCTTCGATGATTTTGCGCATGTCCATAGAACCTAGACTCACGAGCACCAAACTTTCATCCTTGAGGTATCTATGGCCGAATGTCTTGACAGGCTCCGGTGCTTTGCCATTGGAGCGACGGTTATCAATGGATGATACACCTGAATCACCCTTGGTACTAGATGGCGTCAAGGGGGGACGGATGGCGAGAGGAGATTGTTTATCTATGGCCTCTTGTAGAAAGTTGGCAACATGCATATGACCACGAAACGCTGCATGTTCTTTCGCAGTCCAACCCGAAGAGTCTAGCATCTCTAGAGTTGCGCCGTTCTGAACTAAGAGTTCTACTGCGGCTAACTTTCCATCCACAGAGGCCACATGAAGAGGCGTCCAATCGTAGGTGGATTCAGTGATGTCAATGTTGGCACCCCCATCCAGAAGAACTTTGGCACACTGAACCTGATCATAACGAACCGCTATGTGTAAAGCGGTCTCGCCTGTGTTGTCCTGCCAATTGATATCAACGCCGGCTTTCACCAGCATCTCAACGATTTCGGAGAAGTTGGCCTTGGCGGCGATTGCCAGCACTGATCCAGAATGAGCAGCGGCCCTTTGGGGAGTTTCTCCAGACCCTGCGGCGATTTTCCAGTATTGACCATTAATGAGGGCCTGTGTAGTACGAGGGTGGCCACCAATGACACTAAGATGGAGAGGTGCATATCCATCTTTATCCTGCCATTCCAGGGCATCAACGCCATCCTGAACATTGAACAGCTTCCACTCTTGCATCTTCTTCATCAGAATATTGCATAAGACAACAAAGCCAAACTGCGCCGCATAGTGAAGGGGGATTCTTCCTGATGAGTCCTGACTTTTAATGGCGGTCCGTTGTAGTGGGGTAAGCTTATCGAGAAGATAACTCAGCATCTTCACCGCTTCATCATCTTCCGGTAGAAGCTTAGGCTCGTTATCATTCAGAGTCAGCTCAGACATGGAAATAGGAGGTCGCATGTACTGTTCCGAGAACTGGGAGCCGGCAACAATACCATTGGTACCATGAGTTCGGGATGAGCTCTTTGTACGGCCAATATGAATAACTAAGCGATGGATACAGTTCCGACCGTTGATATCATCAGGTTCATCTAAAGTCTCGGTATGGGCGATTAGATAGTCAACCACCTGATATGCCCGAGCTGAAATGGCCTTCTGAAGAAGATTAAGGATCAATGACTGCGCGGACACGTTGACAAGAATCTTCCCGTCATTAAGCTGTGACTCCAAAGCTACAATGTCATTAGTCTTGACTGCCTGGTCCAGAGAATCTAGCACAGATTGGGGAAGAAGAATAAGCGAGCCTTTGATCGAGGCTCTGCTGATGGAACGAGTAGAAGACACTGAGCGGGCATCGTCGAACTTTTGGTCATCTGTCAGGGTAGAGAGCAGCTTGTTGATGATAGAGAGGGCCCTGGTTGTGGTAGTATCCTTGGCAAATTGCTTTGGATCGACTTTCGTTGCAATATAACGGTGTTGAGTGGCCACCGACGGAATCTTCTTGTCGAGCTTCTTAGTGATTTTGACGAATCCACGACGATTGATTTCGCCAAACCACTGCAGCTTGCGAAGGTGAGAACGAAGATCGAGTAGAGCGCCCATTAACTCTTCAATTTCATCACTATCCAGGGACGCAAGATCGTCTTGTGAGCGACCATAGCGTTCCTGTAGCAAGTTCATGCGACGCGAAAACTCAGCAAACTTCTTGTTATAGAAACTGTCGACATCCTCTAGATTACGATCTAGGGCATAGAAGAACTCTATGAATGAAGTAAGTATAATAATCAGTAACAAGAGCAGTGAGAGCATATGGTAATTATTGCTCACCAGCTAAATCGGCAGTGCCACTTGACTCGGAAGTTTCTTCGGCAGTCTTGATGAGTTTCTTAAGGCCTTTATAGTTGATATAGAATGCCGCCCATTCAGGGACTTGGTTTCTCGGTAGACTATGAAGGGGCGATGATGTCAGAGAATGGTAGCACAGGGTGTACACGATGGCCACCATTACTTACGTGAGACCAAACTTCATTATAGCTATATCTTATATATCTCGAATATAGGAAGAAATTCAATAGTAGATTGGTAATGATAGGCGGCAAATAGACCTATGTCGAAGCTACAGGTCGATGTAGGACTATATAAGTGAAGACCAGTTGCTAGATTTTGTGGTAATGCAGCAACTGTCGTTCTAAATTCTCCTGGTCTGGTACGAACTAGAAGGAGTGGAATTAGGGGTATTGACAACGATATGTTTGAGAGCAATCAATGGTAGGCCATTTTGACAGCAGATAGAATAACGTATTCAGAAGAGATGAAGTGGCATAGGCGACGATGAATGGAAACGAAAACAAACAAGAAGGGGGTTTCTTTTGAATTATTTCCTTTCAATACATGAGTTCGCATCCATCACCAGCCTACAAATAACGATACTGTATCAGTAACTACATACTACCCTACTTACACCACTAGGTGGCGCCTGGAATTATGGGGTGTCGTTTTCGCACGGTGTGCTCCACCTCCTCCCTGTACTCTAGGGCGTCACTAAGGATCAGCGCAAGGCAAGCATCACGTGCCAGAATGTAGCGGTTGCCGATTGAATTACAGTGCTTGTAAGGCGCTTCGACACTGTCCCACGCTACTATGTACATATGCGCACTTGTTATCAAAGGGATAATTCACGCCAATGATAAGCTGGCTAGATCGTCCCGTGGATTCTTAAGCATCAACTACTGGCTCACGATGTCTAAAACCTGGTCGAAGAAGATACGCACGCGCGGGGAAAACAAACTTCGTGTCTTGGGATTGCGGTGGTTGTCGCAGTGGTCGTCCTACATATGTATGTACGTATGTGATGTACATACTGTATATCTGTATTTGTGTATACATGTGTACATGCATGGGTCGTATTGGTAAGGGTGGAGGGGGCACTAAGAGACTTTGAATTTGGCACAATTACGGATCACGAAGCCATATTGCAAGGTGTATACATTTTGTCGAACTTGGGTAGTAACTCGACCCAGACCCTATATTGGACTTGAGTCGGTGAACTGTGTTATGAATGACAGTGACTTTCAAATAGTCTCGAACTTGACTTATTGCTAGTATTATCCTGTAAATATATAATAACGAATACATTATATAGTTAATTGTAGTTGTACATAGTGTGTATGTATGTATGTAGATATTGTATCTAACTACAGATATATAGCGTACAGGCCAAATTTCTGATACCTCATGGTAGAGTCTCTCGATAGATACCTCAGGTGGCCCTTTCGTTGCCTCAGACTTCTCTCTGTGATGTTATATGTAAAATTGTATAGCCAATTATATTTGAACCTAATAATACCCTCTCCTTAGAAGTTTCATTTCATTTTGAAGGAATCATTCTATACGTGGTACGTATGCATTGAGACCTTCGTTAGCTTTTCTTGCTATCAGCTGCTAGGAAGCCATCGCAACTATCTTGTTATACGCATGAAGGAGGGTAGCTGTGCATCCGATGTTCGCCTCCATTAATATACATGTATCTGTAGCCAATACATAATATCTGCAGCCAGTATATCCCTAGAGAAAAGAGAGGCAATAACGATGTCGGCGCTGTCAGGAGATCGGAATTTCATTTTGGGAAGGTGAGCATATGACCATATCTCACTTCTGATCGTGAAGCAGAGACCGATTAGTTCACTATATACTAAGCAAGATATAACCATTACGGCCACAAATCAAATTGGAGTAGCTTGAGACTTGAGAGCCTGTCTTGCAGAATAAAACAAGATTAGTAATGAGGGGTTACAATCTAATGTTTACAAGTTAGCCTATGATGATCAGAACTGTCCATTTTAGACACATTTGCTATTTTGAAAGAAAATATCATATAATAATAGGAAAAAAAACTGATGAAATTGATGCAAACACATAACATACCGGTATACCCTCTATGCTAAATGACAATAATAATAGTACAATGCCAATGCAGCAAAGCCAGGCTCTGCTCTCCAACAACATCTAGAAAACACGTCATAGATATATCATGTAAATTATACCTCTATGTATAAACCTCGGAAACAGAAAGAAAAATTGAACAGAAACGATCCTGAACCAAGAAAGAAGTTGCTCATTGTGACCACTTTGAATGCGCAGGTAAATTGCGCTGTAGAGACTCCAATAATGAAACCTTCTTTTTCAATTGCAAGTCTGCGTCAATCCGGTCGTTCATTGGCAATGAAGCCCGTTCCCAACCTTTGAGATCGGCTTTCCGTGATGATACTCTCTTTGCCGGTACGTATGGCGGCAACACCTCAAAATGCTTGGTGCTTTCGTCATCTTCCAGGTCTTTCAAAACTTCATTGACGGACTGTATGATCTCCTGACTATCACGAATAGCCGCCGTAGTGATTCGGCTCATGCTAGCAATCTTCAAATTTGCTTGGCCTTCGAGGTAATCTTGATAAGTAAAAGTCTCATATACCGGGTCGTGTGGACTATGGGTGATCACATTGTTTCCGAGCCAACTCTGCGGGGAAGCTGCAGTCCAATGGAAGTTGAAGTCCTTCATGGCGGCTTCGGCTTCTTTCGAAAGCTCTGATGGACTAACATCTGATGACAAGGCTTTGAACAGTCTCGTCGTTGCTCGCTCTGACTGTTCTGCCTGCAATCTAATGCTATTAAACTCCAGTGACTCTAGCACCCGAAGGAAACCTTCCCGATCTACACCAGATTTGCTAAAGACCTGTTCGCAGATATGCTCTGGAACATCCTTCAGGCCCGTTATAGAGATGAGATATTGTATCTGATGCATGAGAATTGTTTGTAGTTCTGGCTCCCGGACAAAGAAAAGGTTAATGTGGTTGGGATCCCCCGCAAGACAACGCACAATCATCATTGCGGCTTGCCGGTCAAGAGAGTATATACATATACTGAATAACTGCACAATCGCCCATGAATTGATGAGATTGCCGAATTTCAAGCTTTGGCAGAACATAGCAGCGGCATCTTTGATCTTGTAAAGACCTAGGAGACCTTTGATGATGACCTCGAAAAGATATCTGCCCTTGTCTTGTGCTGAAGTCAAAAGGTTTCTTGTTGCACGGGGAATTGAAAGAGAAAAGATGTTGGAGATATAGTTGTAAAATAGTCCGGTGCGGTTGGCCTCTTTGCTGTAGTTCAGCAAGCATACGGCAGTGGCGTAGTTTGTTCGGTAAGTGCGGAAATGTGAACGAACGTTGATGACAAGCTCCTCTGCGATGGAATAATATCCGGCTTCGGTTAGTCGAGTGAGTAAAGAGTTATAGGTCTGTCCTTTAGGAGCCACGGGAGAGACAAGGAGATTGTAGCAAAGGTTCTCGATTGTTGCTGCCTTGCTTTTCTCAATTCCCTTCAGCAAATACTTGTGGAGTGTCGAGATATTATCTAGAGTATCCGAACATGGCGCTCGGTCTATACGAGGATATTCCTGAGCAAGAAGGTTCTCTATTTTGACCCGTATATTTGAAGGGCCAGTTGATGATGCCTCTTGAATTTGATCTAGGAAGCCGAGAATTGACCGTACGAAGTTGGATATTTCTCCCTCCTTCATAGTTGCTTCTGTCTCGGAAAAGCTTCGAAGTTCAATTGGCACAGCAGCTTCCTCCTCGAGCCAGCGATTCAGTCGCTTGTAGTTTGTCCTTTTCAGTACAGGAATTGCTTTCCAGTAGCCTGACGTCTTGAGGGTTTCGAAGAGCTTGCCACCATGTTCATCCCACAGCAAGTATGCAGGGTCGTGACTGGAAGCGTTCGGAATAAACTCTTCGTCACTTCTAGATCTAGGTTCTCGTTCGTCGATAGTAGAGTTCGAGTCGTCAATTTCGGCGGCATGCTTCGTCATGAGGGCCGCATTTTCGGCTTGTAGGGCGGCAATTGTAGCCTTCGTTTCTTCGATTTGAGCATCGAGATCTAGTCGTCGCTTGTCTTTAAACTTGGCATCTATGACAGCAAAAGTACCAAATGCAGCTGTGTAACATCCGGTTATGACCTCACTTAGTGTCGGCTTCCGAGGATTGGGGCCAGTAGTGATCTTTCGAATTGATGACTTCACGGCAGTAAAACAAGTCTGGCACCGGCAAGCTTGCGACTTGCCCGCACGTGCCAAAAGACTCTGCATTGCTAATGCATTCGGTTCAGTAGATATCAGCTAAAGAAAAGAGCAACAAGAAATTCAATGGCTGATGCTATTATTTCGCGGTAGAGAAGCTCATGATAATTCATACCTTAGAAGTGGCACCAGAGAAAAAGCTTCTGTATCACGTGACTGTACATTCAGGTTGAGGGATCAAGAACTAACCCAAAAATATGCCCCTCTCTCCCCGAACCCTGTATTAACAAAATCCTACTGCAAAACACCATGTGATAAAGCTTCACGAACTATTTCTAGCATCAATCTACATTATTCTAGCATTAAATTGCCAGCTTTCTGTATCGAGTTCATTAATACATAACTATGTTTGCTCTATATCTTACCGCTGAGCTCAATGGGTACGTCAAAACCATGGATCTTCCCATTTATCTATCTCCAATGCTATAAATCAATGTCATATAATTATGAGTCAATGCTAATATCATATATAGAGTCACCAACCTCCGTCCAGAGGACACCGAGGAAAACCCATTCTGGTACACCTTCACTGTCCAGTGCACCTCTTGCCGTGAAACCAACCCGAAGCCTATTGCTGTCAACCGTTTTGTAAGTAGCCACATAGGTGAATTACCTACGACAAGTCGTCCATGTATCGATGCTAATCTATCACTATATAGGAGGAGAATGAACTGAGCGGAAGCCGAGGTGAGGCCAACTTTGTCTGGAAGTGCAAAAACTGCAAGGTGCGTATAGTGACACATTGATTCAAATGTATATCGTCTAACATAGGATACAGAGAGAATCATCTGCTTCGATCAAGACTTCCCCAGTGGCCTACAAGCAAACAGAGCCCGCCAAGCGCCAAAAAATTATCGAGTTTGACTGCCGTGGTCTAGAGTTCACAAGCTTTCATGCAGAGGTAAATGGCAGTACGATTCTAGACCAAAAAAACTAAATACTGATCATACATTAATAGGGAAAATGGCTAGCTACTGGTATTGAGTCTAACACCAAGTTTGAAGGCGTCGAAATTAATGAGGAGTGGTTTGAGTACGATGAGAAGACTAGCGAGGAGGTAAGCATCGTCGATATCAAGTTTGAGGTCTCTCGTGCGTAAACAAGTGTATAAAGTTATCCTTCGATAAATTTTCAAGCTGTGATCTGACATGTTGATTTGATTTGATTTTATTACTTAACGTCTACCTACTGCTATTTCACAGCAATACGACGGCATATTACGGGCGGAAGCGGCAGGTTGATGTCACCTTCCAACCAACTCCCGAGCGGTCAGTAAATGCAGGTGTGCTAGACCGAACTTCTCTTATGACTTTTTAGGGTCCAGCACTGAGGCCAAGAGAGCTCTCTGTCTAGCACAACCCGAAGGTAAGCTTGCGGGGTTCCAGGACTGGCTACCTGGTGTTTTTACCGTACAACACAGACTATAAAAAGAGCCCGAATGGCCGGTGATGGCATGTTGTATATAAAGCAAACCCTCAAAAGAGATCAACAAACAAAGTACTTTTGCTTAGGAGCACCATCAAAATGACATTTTGGATATCAGAGCAAAAAGATACGACATTGAGAGCGACGAGATTCGAACTCGCGCGGTTTCCCATTGCGGTTCTGGTTAAAGATTATAACCTAAACACAACGCCTTAACCACTCGGCCACACTCCCATCTGTGATAGTGGATTCTTGGAAATTTGAGCGCTATTGCCGGCTAAACGGCCAATTTTTCGCCGAGCAACCTTCCCTCCTACAACCTTCCCTCCTACAACCCTCGGGGGGAGTACCTTTGAGTTCGAGTACCTCCCCCTCCGTCCAAAGACGAATTTTCCCCCTTCGTCGTGGGTTTTCAAGAGCGACCAGCACATATTCCCAATGCTGCTGTCCATTCTTTTTATCTTTTTAGACACTTGTCTTCATTGATGCATCGAGTTATGAGGCCTTGAGCCCGACTTTTTCCCCTCTCGAGGGATGTCCTCACCAACAATCGCCCGCTTTTCACCACACTCTTTCGCGATCGCTGGTCTCCCGAGTCACTACACACTACAAAGCTCAGGGAGACACACTCATACTCGACGGGCAACCTCTTTTTGAAGGTTCCGGAAGCCCAACCCGTGGCGCGGGAG
>RHDR01000072.1:0-74260 GCA_009806295.1 Davidsoniella neocaledoniae | reverse complement strand
CCTGTTGCTTAGCGATGCTCTTCTGGCGCAGCAGTGAGTTGTTGACCAGCGGCGAGTTATCGTTGAACAGACGTAGCAGCATAGCAGCACGATCCTCCTTGGGCAACATCAGGTTCAGCGAGGAGATGCTCTTCCACAGCGGCAAGACCATGGGCTCGCGCAGAGCCGCCTCGCCCACCAGAGATTCTTCCGTCGCCGACTCGTCGGCATCTAGCTCGACGCGGAGCATGTAGCAACCCATGTCCATGTCGCGCACACGCTCACCGATATCACCCAGCTTCTCCCACTCGCCATCGCTGATACGGGGGGAACATCGTCGATGAGGAGACGGCGCAGGGCCGCGCGGCTACGCAGATGAACCACGCGCTCTTCGCCGAGATAGCCGTGTAGCATGGGCATGCCCTCGCTCTGGATGCGCCAGCGGCATACGTCGGGGTTGGGCACGTCTTGACGGACAACATCTTGACACCACCGTGGAGGAACTTGACGCCCTTCAAATCGTTCTCGCCTAGGATATCGCGCGCCAGTGTCGAGCAGTAGTAAATGGCCTTGAGGGGCTCACCGGTCGCGTTGCGGACCATGAAGCGATCACGCGGGAAGCGGGGAGAGATGTGGTAGAACTTGAAGATCTCATCCAGCACCGGGTGGTCGGGTGCTAGGAATTTGAAGGGGTCCTCGTATCTGATCGAGGTGTCTTTGCCGCGCTCGCGCTTCTCACCCTTCTTCTCCTCGGCAGCAGTCTCGATAGGAGCCTCGATTCGACCTCCTCCTCAGCCTCGACGGGGGTCCTCGGTGACAGGAGTTCAGTCTCAGCAACAGAGACCTCAGCCTGGGGAGCAACGGAGTTATCACGGCTAGCCTCGTCGTCAGTCTTAACCTTCTTGGCATCAACGTCCATCTCATCAGAAGCCTCGACCTCATCAAGCTTGCGCTTACCAGCTGACTCCTCAGCGGGGGCAGCAGCAGCAGCGGCGGCGGCAGAAGTGACAGCCTCCTTGCGCGCGTTCTCGTTCCGGGCACGGATTTCGGCCTTCTTCTCGAGAACGGTGATGAAGAACGAGCCGGTATCCTGCTGGTAAGCGTAAACACGGATGCAGCGTTCCAGCGGAAGCTCACTGCAGGGCGAGCCGGGAACAGGAGGGAACATGGGCTCAGTCAGCTTAGCGGGAGGCTCCCAAGTAGGATCGGCCTTGGCTTTCTCTTCAATCTCCGACCAGCTGTTCCACCAGTTGCCAGTCTTGTCCATGACCTGCCAGGTCTTGAAGCCAGGCTTGCGCTTCATGCTAACTAGGCGGTCAGAGCAGTCCATGATGCCGACCTTCTCGGGACCACCACAGCGGTCGATAGCCGCAGCAACAACAGCCTCGTTCTCGATAGGGTTCATGGAGCAGGTTGAGTAAACGACACGACCGCCAACCTTGAGCATCTGCAGGCGCGCACCAGGATACGTACCTGCACAATATGCAGACCTAAGGCGTTGCTAGGAGTCCACGTGCGCCACATAGTCATGTTCTTACGCAGAGTGCCGTCACCAGTGCAAGGCACATCGGCCAGAATACGGTCGAACTTGAGGTATGAGCGCTTACCGGGTCTATCGGAGTAGCTATCAGGAAGCTTGATTGAGGGGAAGGCCGAGGCGTCGTGGTTGGTGACCAAAAGGTTAGCCGACGAGAAACGCTTCAGTTGATGGACCAACATGTGGCAACGCTTGTAGTCCATATCATTGGCAACAATCAGACCAGTAGCACGGCCCTGATCAGTATGATCGGCGGACAGATCAGCATTCTTTTCCTCCTCGGTCTCGGTACCCAAAGCCAGGCCGTCTTCGGTGGCGTACTGGCGCAACACCTTCTTGATGCGTGCCTCTTCGCCAGCGTGAACCATCTCCAGAAGCTGGGCCGACTTGCTACCAGGAGCAGCACACAAGTCCAAAACGGACATGCCGGGCTTCAGATCGATCAGAAGCGGTGGGATCATGCTGACGATTTCCTGACGGCTGATATTTCCAACGCTGGTCTCGGAAACGAGGAACTTCTGGAAGGCAGCGAAGGGAGGGAAACGGCGCACGACATTCTTGGGGGTAGTCATATCGTAGGCCAGGCCATCGGGATACCACGAAACGGGCTTGGGGGGGTCGACGAAGTTGCCGTCCTCGTGCTTGATGCGAGTAATCTCGGGAATATATCTGGTCTGGAGGAGGCTGCGAACAGCCAAGGCGTGACTACAGAAAGATATAAACGTTAGCTTCAGATCTCAATATACAGACGGGGACAAACAAATTCATGATTCGGTTCGGAGACGCACCCTTTGGAACCACAGAAGCGGAAACTGTTCGGCAGGTCGCGCTTCAGCGCATCCCAGAACTCCTTCTTCTCATCTTCGGGCATCTGTAGCATGTCGTTGTAGTACTTCTCGAGCTTCTCGTTCTCCTTGACGATCTGGGGATAAGAAACACGACGATCATGGTTGGCACCACCTTCGCGATCACCGCCAGAGCGGCCGCCACGGTTGCCGCCCTTCCGACCCTAGATTTTGCAGATAGCGTTAGTCTTTTCTTTCCCTCTTACTTTAGACAGTGCGCTGAGATGCGCATTAGTCAACTCTTGTTCTATTGTAAAAAATAAACTTACGCCTCTTCTTCTGCCACCACGACCCATTGTGCGGTTGATACAAATCCGGACAGAAAGTTTGCTCGAAGGCTACTCTGCGCAATAAATGGCAACTGCACAATTTGAACGGCAGATGGGATGAAGAAGTGATTGTGAGATAGACAATCACAAGTAGGAACAGATTCTGTACTGAATCCTACTACGATATATTGTTTTTTTCTATGTTGTGTTGATGCTGCAAAGATTCGGTTCTACGCAAAGATTTTGGTAGTGCAACAAGGAGGAATTTTCGAGCTTTCCAAAACTTTTTTTTTTTTCAAATGTTTCCAGTCCTCTTTGGCAACTGCGCTCATCTAGGAAAGAGCAAGAAAACGGCCCCACTTTGGATGCGCGCAGCACGTTCAATCGGACGCTAATTATTATATAGTGGGGTATTTTAATGAGATATGGGTTTAGCTAGGGTTAGTAGTACGCCACAATAAATTCAAGCTACCACAGTAGTTATTAAATATGTGGGATATAGAGGACCAAGAGGCAAAGCCAAGTAAATCAGGAAGTGTTATACATGTGTAGAGACAATTAGGACTTAAATATAATATAGATCTATCTCAAATATCTAATCAAATAACTACAGATACGACATACAACTCCGTGCTTCTTTTTAGTTTGCAAACTACATAGAAGACAAACGTACTTGTAGATTCATGCGTTGCTTTTACTCTAAAATACCCTCTAAATCCTCCTTCTCACCGCTGTGGTGCACCATATCATAGAACTGGCCCTTAGTTTCATAGAGATCCTTGGGTGAGCCAGACTCCAACACGCGTCCATTACCCAAAACCACAATTGTGTCGTAGTCAATGATCGTACGTAGACGGTGAGCAATGGTTACCAAAGTGCGGTTGCTACCCTTGAGCTCGTTGCGCAGTACCTCCTGGATTCCCTTATCAGTTTCGTAATCCATACTGGCCGTAGCCTCGTCTAGAAGCATCAACTGGCTGTCCCGAACTAAGGCACGGATGAGTGAAACGACTTGACGTTGACCATGAGAAAAGTTCTCGCCCTTGGCTGTCACATCAGTATCCAGTGATAGATTGACCTCGGCAGCAGTAGTAGTAGTCGAATCACTACCTTCGGTAGGTAAGGCGGTTTCGTTGGGAGTTGTAGTGCCGGTTTTGAGACCACCCTGGAAAGAAGCTAGGCTCTTGCAAGCATCAACGGCCTTCTGAAGGTTTTCCTCGGGAATAGTGCCAGTGGGATCCAGATTAGACTTGACAGTACCAGTAAACAGAACAGCTTCCTGAGGAATGATAGTGAGTGCCTCACGCAGCTTCTTGCGGGGCACCTTGGTGATATCAACGCCATCATAGAGAATCTCGCCAGAGACGATATCCGTAAAGCGCAAAAGAGAAGAAACCATGGTGCTCTTTCCGGAACCGGTACGGCCAACGATGGCAACACGCTCGCCAGCCTTGAACTTGAGGTTGATATCCGTGAGTACATCAGGGCCATCTGCGCTGTAACGGACAGTAACATTACGGAACTCAATGTCACCAGCACGAGGCCAATTCTGGGGAATGACATGCTCAGGACTATCAGAGTATCCCTCGCCTTCAACAGGGTAGGGCTTGTCTTCCTTGGTCTCAACATCCAAAGAAGTGTACTCAAGCAGACGGTCGAAGCTTTGCAACTCAACCTCTAGATC
Organism: Davidsoniella neocaledoniae; assembly: GCA_009806295.1. Lineage (NCBI taxonomy): Eukaryota > Fungi > Ascomycota > Sordariomycetes > Microascales > Ceratocystidaceae > Davidsoniella > Davidsoniella neocaledoniae. The sequence goes on along the minus strand of RHDR01000072.1, from coordinate 69,946 downwards.
GTTGGCGAAACGGACGAGGTATAGAATAGACTCACTCAGTGACGCAGCACTAGTAAGAGAGAAACCAACCAGACTAGCGCTCACAGTGCCCGTCTTCCATAGAGCGATGCAACCAGCACCGAGAGACACCAGGGAGGTTACAAAGTCGACACGAACACCAACCCAACGGTTACAGTTATACGTCATCTCGGCACCAGCAGACCAGATACGAAGACGCTGTGACAGCAAACTGCAGAATTCCTTGACTAGTTCAGTCTGGGCGCGCACAATAGCAAGACCAGCCAGTGTATCCGAGAACTGCGAGAAGACAGGCGATTGCGAGGACGATTCGATGCGACGGACTCTGACAGCTGTACGTGTGTACATCTCACCAACAATGATACCGGCCACACAAGTAAAGGCAGCGGGAATGATGAAGATTGGCATGATAGAGCTGAGCGACAACAACTGGAACATCATTTCAACAGCCAAGAACATAGTGCTCTCCAGCTCGTTGGGCAGAGTGGTATCCAAGGAGCCGATATCACGGGCAAATCGATTGATGACACGACCGATAGGGACCTTGTTATACCAGTTCACCGAAACGCTAAGCAGAGATTCTACCAACTCACGGTGAATCATGCGGGCAGTGTGCCAAGATACAAACTTGTAAGACATGGTAGAGAGGAAACTGAAAATGTTATCGGCCAAGGCAATAGCCACAAATACCGACAAGTAAAAAGGCAAGCTGTTCATCGAGTTCTCCTCATCCCGAGTCCAAAACACGAGCCATAGGTTGCTAGCCGTTGAAAGACCCAGAGCAATAATAGTGAATAGTACGCAGAGGAGAGCTGCGATACCACGGCGGTAATAGGTCAAATAGCGCATAGACAGGTGACGGCCTTTAGACTTTGAAGTTTTCAATTCCTGTTCAATTTCATCATCCTCATCCTCTTCGATAGGTTTCTTTGGCGCAGCAGTAGGGGTTTCCTCTCCTTCAGTCTCTGACTGTGATCCAGAAGTTTCACCACCCAGATCTCTTAATGAGGAAATAGGACTACGCGTAACATCAATATGAGGATCAATAGACTTAATGGTTCCATTTTCCAGAGTGATAGCTAAATCAGCCTGCTCGGCTAGCCAAGGAATCTGGGTGACCAAGATGACAGTACGGTCCTTGAGCATATCAGTGCAGAAGCATTTTTCCCATAAGGAGGCAGCAGTGCGGGAATCGAGAGCAGAGAAAATATCATCAAGAAGCAGGAGCGAAGTCTTCGAGTACAGAGCACGAGCGAGAGCAACACGGGCACGTTGGCCACCAGATAGCGAGGTTCCGTTTTCACCAATGACAGTGTCGTCGCCGTTAGACAGTTCTTCGAAATCTTGGTTGAGACAGCAGGCCGCAACAACACGGTCGTATCGAACCTGCTCCATGGTGTTTGTGAAAAGGATGTTGTCCTTGATTGAAGAGTTTTGCAGCCATGAACTTTGTGAAGCGTAACCAGCATTGGCAGGGCGCGTAACGTGGCCGCTATCCTTGCAAGTCTCGCCGAGAATGCCCAAGAGAAGTGTCGATTTTCCACTACCACTGTGGCCCATGACGACGTTGAGACCATTCTCTACGAAATCAATCGATATATCCTTCAAAGAAAAGGTAGCGCCTTCATTGCGACGGAAAGTAGCGTCGACAATGCGAGCAGGGCCTTCCTGGTAAGATTCTAGAGGATGACTGTTCTGGAAGTGGGAGTCCAGTCGACGGACGGCGATGGCAGCAGAGGTGAGAGCCTTAGAAACGTAGCCAATACGGTTCAAGTTGTGCTTGAGATTGAGGGTAAGCGTGATGGTGGTGAATGCAATGGATGCAGTAAGGACATGGCCCTCAACGGCAGTTAATAGGAAGAACATAGAAAATAGAGATAAGAAGCCGATAACCTGCGAGACTTGGCGAATCAAGGCGTCGATAATGGAAATAGTCCAAAGTGCGGATTGTTCAGGTGAACGAGCAGCCTGGATCTTCTCGATAGCATAATCTTCCCAGGCAAAGAATTTGATAGCCTTGATCAGAGTAAGATACTCAGTAACGAGCGACATGCGTCCATCCTGAGCCTTGCGGACAGCCATCTGGTACTTGAGCATACGCTGAACAAGAACAACCATGATAGGAGGGCTGACAGCAAGGATGAAGATACCGACGAGAGCAGGCCAGCCAATTATCAGATACAGACCAATCATAGATCCAGTCGCACCAGTGGGCAGACTGACAAGAACCATTATGGAGTCACGGCAACGGTACAGAGCTTCGATATCAGAGGCGATCAGAGTAGCAAGACGTCCAGTCGATGTCACGACCTTCTTAGTGCCATCAGCAGCCACATCCTCAATAACCATCTCCTTGGAGTTCAGGGCAAGATGGTACAGCTCCTGGGTCAGACCGGATTTGATACGGACAATCAGGCGCGTGGAAGTGAAAATGTACTGCTGGAAAGTCACGGATCGCAGCAAAGGGCCGGCACTCATGATAGCGAGCCAGGTCCAAGGACGGACAATGGCAGCTGACGGATTGTCAATGTATCCCAATAGATGGTACAGACCAAATGGGGCAATGAGCTCAGCCAAGTTGTAGATGACGGTCCAGATGGTCATCAACGAGAGTTCCTTCTTCATGTATCCAATAACAGTCCAAGTAGTACTGCCCTTGCTCCAGACACGGCAGCTTTGACCTTGGGGAGCAAGATCTCAGGATCGTCATACCATGGGATCTGCGGGATATCTTCCTTCTTCAAAGATCCAGACCAGCCCCTGAGGATGGTGGGGGTCAGGAATTCGTAGCTGCAATAATAATCGAACCAACTGCAAGTCTCTTCGGGTGCTGGCTTGATAGAGTTGACGAACAACTTAGACTGCGAATAGGCATCAGATTCGATGAGTTCGCGCGGAGGAACCCAGCTTCGCGGCGCGATAAAGGCGCTGGTAGACGCAATGATCAAGGCTAAGAGGCCATATCCGGGATGGATGCGGACAGTGCATGAGATCTTGGTCTGTATGCACGGGAGAAAGGAGGCTGTGAAGCTGATGACGGCCAGTATGGCAGAAACAAAGTTGGTATGATGAAGGGCAGTTTGTTGCCAGCGGACATGAGGCAGCAGGCGAGAGATGCCGATCACGAAGGCATAAGTTGCACCAACTGCAGTAGCAATGTGCGAATCATCGTCAAAGGCGCTCTTGATGAAGAAGGCAGCAGCAGCTCCACGCGCAACTTGTCCTACAATCTCGTGTGCCAGGCTAGTCTTGCGATACTTTGATAGGTCCTCGAGATCATGCCCAGGACGCAGGTAGTTGTGCAATTTTGACAGTGCGATGACGGAGGCCGACAGGGCAATGAGGCTGTACTGAGGCAGGCCAGACTTGGCAAAGTTGGTCGCATTATCAAGCCACGGGATATTGACTTCATCTTGCGACATGAGAAAGACGGCATCGGTGCTATTCAGGCGCTGGCCATCAGAATGCAAAGACCAGACCCCAGAGAGAAATCGCTGGTAGCCAATGGCCATGTTTTCTGACGCCATTGTGGAAGATGTATCGCCAACACTAGGCGGGTCGTGTTGTATGGCGATACTGTGTATGTATGATGCTATAGTGTAGCTGTTGTGACAATGAGCCCTACAAGGATAGAGAGAAGGATTATAGATGTTGGTATGTGCAGAAGGGATAGCAAGATAGCATGCCAAGCTTTCACGACACCCTCTATTTAAGCTTAAGAAACAGCGATGAGTGACAACTAATAAGTAATGATGGCAACACGCGAATGCGGTTTTTTGTCGATTTTTGTGAAATGAGTTGAGGGGCAATCTTCCCTGATGAGAAAATGAGTAAAAATAAGCAAGACGTAAACAGAGATGAGGATAGGGTGGGACAGGCAAGTCAAATCGCGTCAAAGATTTGGCAAAGATTCAGCACAGCGCCAGGCCTTTAAAATCAATGTAGGGATGAATTCCGGGAGATAAGAAAAAAATAGAAAAATAAAAGCCAGGAGAAGAGAGAGGCTCTACTAGCTTTGCCACTCCGCCTCTGGAATAGATTGAAAATAAATCAGCTTGTGGCAATCGAGAAGATATCAAGAAAAAAAGAATAATCACTGGTGGTATTCGAGCTTTATAGGCTTTGCGTGACTTTCCTCGATCAGACGCTAACTAGGCCTGTAACGCTCGGAATCTAACGACACACAAACCAACCAACAGATAAAGACGCAGGTTTATCACTATCATGCACTTTTATAATTGCCAGTCTCTATCGCCATAATCATGCCTCAACTAGCTCGTTCAGCTTCAGTTTCTTTCATTAGACCATCAGAGTTGCAATGCCACTTAACATCACATTTGGTATTTCGTCAACTAAGCCACTGCTGGCGTGTGAAGAGAGTGTGCAATTATATCAGTAATAGCACTAGCTGTGTTTCATGCAGGAGAAAGCGTAAGCAAGGCTGGTCTGGGTGGTGCGGCGCGCGTTATCAAAAGGTCTTTGCGATAACCTGCCTATTACTACTTTGAGCGACATCCGCTTCAGCTCAAACTTTACACCGTGTCGGGCCCGATAGCACAGAGAGAGATATAATTGTATTTGGTTAGATGTGGTGACTTATAGACTTATAGATATCTTCTTTTTGGCCGTACAAGATACATACAATGCCAGCTTCAAAGGTGTTCAGTGGTAACGGTATCTCGCGTTTATCATCCAACCTAAACTTGGAACAAATCTCTGTCTTCCGTATTTCCTAATCCAGACAATGATTAGTTGTGAATCATCAAAGCCCCTAACTGTTTTTGGTAGGGATTTAGTTCAACGACTAAGCTCAAGGTTCCCGCCGTCAACTAACACAACTAAATACCGCGAATTCTACAGGCCGCTTGTCTCGAGCGGCTCAATCATCGCAAGTTTTTACTTGCCAAGCAAACTTAATTCGTCTTGTTGCTCAAAATACACATATACATATCTATGTATGTATGTACATATGTACAGATACATATCTGTTAGTTTACATAATCAAAAATACTAAATATGGAACTTCCATCTATCTGATTCCTCGGTTGCAACAACACTGTTCTGGAAGCTGATGTCTTAGTAAGTCAATGTTGCTTCGTTCCACTTCCGTGGTAAAATCACCCCGCCTATTTATTCTACATTCTACGGGGGGGAGGCAGTCAATTCTTCAGTAGATTGTATAGTTAGTTATTATTTATGGATTAATTGTCTTTATCAACACTACACTTGGTTGATATAGCATTCACTAAGTTATCTCCGCTTTAGAATCACTATGATATCTACAGATATACAGACTAAGCACGCAAGTTATCAAATCTCAATCCTATGTATGGCATGTTCGTCTGAAGCTATTTGGTTCATAGGCGAGGACTAGCGGCATCCTAAAATAGTTTTTCGCAGAATTTCACGATTTTACAACAAAAAGGACCAAGGAACCGCTAATATGGGTGGCCCAATGAGGAAGGTAACTATCGTTTAAACAACATGAATTCCGCCACTTTGAACCGGTCAGTTGTAAATTATTAGAGTAATAGTCGGAACTTAATTTGTTTGATTTCATATTTGTTTTAGATAGCCAAATGGCAGTAGTATTCTATCTTGTGAAGTTTATCTTTGTGGCTATTTGTATAAATGCAATACTTTACGAATAAGTCCTAAATTCACGACTTTAGGAAAATCCAGTATGTCGCTTATATACTATTACAACTATTACACCCAACTAACTAAATTTTCAATACAAGTAGTCAGTCGTATCCACATTACAAGATACGCACTTCTTCAATATCTATCTTAATAGTAAGATGAAAACTGAGATTATTAGTAATGTTAGTGTTGAAGATATCAATCAACGCTGTCAGTCGGCCTCACCTCATGTTACGTTTACACACGTTGTGTTATAACAGATCAATTGCAGTTGAATTTCTTTTCCGGATACACAGAAATTAGGGTTATCATAGCCAATCAGGGTTAACAGATCTATTAACATATTCATGAACTTGATTGTTTCGTTTCGACACATGGATCTGGATAGGAGCCATGCTATTTTTTACACATGAACATTGAAACCCCATTTGAATGCATATAAGGTATTGACTGTTCTTATTACTACTTTGTTCCAAAATGGAAATAATGGTAGCGTTGTCATCTGTAAGTCATAACCAAAATTTTATAAGGTGTATTATGATGAGGTACAATGTCGTGGAGTTGATAAATTGCTAGCTGTCACAGAAATGATATTTATCTAAATAAATAGCCTTAAACTTGGAACGCCTACACTTCGAAAATAGATACGAGAATATTCTTAGAGTACCGGCTTGACCTGCTCACGCAAATTAAAACAATGTAACCGATATCTATCGCGTGGATGAAATGAAATGAAGCTATAATTAATGAACGACCCTATCACAGAGAGCAAGATAGGCCGGGTGGCTTGTAAAGGGAGCCAGGGGGAGCACCTGGCCTTGAACTCCCTCGGGCAGGCAGACAAGAGTTAAGCCTGTTCAGAAGACGGCGAAGCAAGATAGAAGCAGAAGAAAGGTCCATATACATGTAGTTGTAGTGTTGTTTAGAGTGCTACCCGTTCGTGGCAAAATTGGATGTTGATGCTCTTAATAATTTCATCGTAGCTGGTTGCCGTAGTACGAGATATACATATGTTATATATAGTAGGGCATTTCAAGACAATAAGGCCCCGCCTGTAGATGCGCCATAAGGCGTTCTAGGGAAGCTGATATGTGCAACTACTGGCATCGAAGTCATTTACAGAAAACGGAAGGAGTGAGAAGGCTGAACAGTTGAGAGTATAAAATCAAGATATCAAATTAAACCAACCTAGCAGTGATCAAGTTGTGCTTTTGTAGGTCATGGAAGGCTTTTTTTTTAGCTGTTTTCTTTTTTTTTTTTCCTTCGTCTCCTAGTATTTCCCTCTAGAGCTTACCGGGCTTTTAAGCCTCCATCACCGAGACCATCAAATTTCCCGTCTCCTTTTTCTTTTTGCCTGGAGCCCTCCATTTGTTGCTATTGTATCGTCAGTCTAATTTCAGTCTTTCAGTTCAACCAACACAAGGAATTCTTTAGTTTCTGGAGAATCTTTCTAAAGAAACATATTCCTTCAACAAAAACAACTTCGCGTATTAATTCACCACCCATTTATTTTTTCGAGACAGAACGACCACCAACTCTCGGATTCCACGACGTCATTATTTACAAAGCTCGAGCTGCCCGCAGGTAGAAGCCCTTAAGCTATAGTGACGAATAATCTGATCCTGATCCATCAACTATATCATTGGGTCTTAGACATTCTAGCGCATTGTGCATTGATAGAGTTTAGCAGACATACTTTCTGGAAGGAGCTGTGGATCCAAGCTATCTTTGAGAATATCAGTTGGCATGTAGTTGCTACCATCGCTAGCCAACCAAATATAGCTTTGAATATAGCGAACAGGTAGCAACAGAGCATATAGAACTAGCAAGAATACTGTACTATAGTGCTGCCATCATGCCGCCTCCCTCGCGTACCGGATCGCGCCGGTCGTCCTTGGCCACAACAACAGCAACATTGTCCACCAACACAACTAGTAGTCGCAACGGCTCCCGCTCCGAATCATCAACAAACTCGAGCCAATCCCAATCACTTTCCGTACGGACAGTTTCTTCGAGCGCTACAACATCACCGCGAACGCCTAACTTGCACCCCTCGCGATCTACGTCGTCGTTGCGCTCAAGCGCCCCTCGCCCCTCACCCTCTCCATCGGGAAGAATGCAGCCCTCGCGTAGCCCCTCGCTGGGACGAACTTCCTCCATGGAGTCACGATCAAACACTCCCACCTTAAATCGGAAAACCTCGACATCATCCCTGCACTCGGTATCGGGAACCACTCCAAACCATACGCCAAGTAGGCGCGTTAGTTCGTCTGGTGCGCTGTCGCCCATGGCACGATCGCCGCTGCTGGGCGCACATCCTCCTACAATTGACGAAGCACCGAGCGCGGAAGCTATTGCTGCAGACCATTTTCGCGACGATCTTGCAGCCCACGGAAGCCCTACAGATCATCGTGCCACAGAACTTGTGGTTGTTCTCAACGATGCATGCTACGGCCATCGTTTTTCACGGCCGCGGACTTCACGCAATGCACTGAATACGATAGTCGAACGCCCGGAGCGTATTCGCGCAGCAGCTCTCGGTGTTGCAATGGCCTATGTACGTTTGGGTGGCCGTCATGCTGATGGACATAACCCCGTCCACCCACGAGTGCACCCAACTAGCCTTGATCGCATTCCATTTCGAGTGCGCAAAACTGATCGCCGTGTGCCAATAACATCGCCTACTGTCACTAATGTCCATGGCGTCAAGTGGATGGAGGAACTCAAAATCATGTGTGACAATGCGGAGACAAAGTTGGCACTTGGAGGCAAAGAATTGCAGCGTCTAGACGTTAAGCGAGATGTTGAGAGCGGCCCTGCTGCTAAGCTCCATGAGGGTGACCTTTACTTGTGTGCCGAGTCTCTAGATGCCTTTGAAGGTGCTCTAGGCGCAGTATGTGATGCTGTAGACCTTGTGTTTAGTGGTACTCCACGCCGTGCCTTTGTTGGTGTTCGGCCACCTGGACATCATTGTTCCGACTCATATCCTTCTGGGTTTTGTTGGATAAACAATGTCCAAGTTGGAATCATGCATGCTGCTATGACACATGATTTGACGCATGCAGCTATCATAGATATCGATCTCCATCATGGTGATGGATCACAAGCTATCACGTGGCAACATAACCAGAGAGCCAACTCTGCGCATAAGAATGCATCTGCGTGGAAGAAGTCCCATATTGGCTACTTCAGTTTGCATGACATCAACTCATATCCATGTGAGCAGGGCGATCAGGACAAAGTTAAGAATGCTAGTATCTGCATCGATGGCGCTCATGGACAGAGTGTATGGAATATGCATCTCCAGCCCTGGAAAACAGAGGCTGATTTCTGGAAGCTGTATCAAAACAAGTATCTCGAGCTTCTCAATAAGGCTCGTGACTTCCTCCGTTTACACACAGAAAGACTTAAAGCCGCTGGTATCGAGCCCAAATCCGCCATATTCATTAGCGCGGGATTTGACGCTAGCCAGTGGGAAAGTGCTGGTATGCAGCGCCATAATGTCAATGTACCAACTGAATTCTATGCCCGCATAGCTCAGGACGTTGTTCGACTAGCAGCTGAAGAGGGAACTTCAGTCGATGGGCGGGTTATCAGTGTCATGGAGGGCGGTTACAGTGACCGCGCTCTTTCATCTGGCATTCTCAGTCACCTAAGCGGCCTTGCTTCGGACCAACTACAAGGTGTTAATTCTCCCGTTTCCGTCCATCAAGGTCTTGGGGCAGAAATGGGCCAGCGTATTGGCATTTCAGGCGAGCCTTTGGATATGGAAGAAGAGAATGACTTGCTCTCATTGCACAGCTATGATTCCTCGTGGTGGTCTAATGCCGAATTCGTCAAGATTGAGGCACTCTTGGCACCGAAGCCCGTCGAGCCTAGGAAAACAAAGACAGTTAGTGGACCACCGACATATTGCTCACCAACACATGCATCATCTGCCCGAAAGGTAGAGCCTAGGCTTCGAAAGAGCATTTCTAACATGTCCATCGGCGCTTCATATTCACGACCGGCTACTCCTCCACCACCAGACATAATGTGGGAAGTTGCAGCATACGAGCTCATCAAGCAACTCATACCGATCGACAGAACTACAGAGAGTTGTACCTTTGAAGAGTTGAACGCCGAGGCTACTAAGGCTCGACGTGAAAAACAAATAGTTTCTGAGCCTCCGTCGGCGCCATCACGTATGGGACTCAGAGAACGTAAGCCAAAGCCCATCGTTGAAGTAGACGAAGCCGATGAAAAGATTTCTCGTGCAAGTAGGCGTAGGACTGTCGCATCATCGACTGTGTTGGTAGCCGAAAAAGTAAGTTTGAACACCATGGCAAAATTGATCACTTCTGTATAAGATGCTAACTGACGTCTATAGCCTAAAAAGGTCACTGGACGACGTGTTAGTGCAGCGTCGGTAGTCCCTTCGACCCAACGTGACATGATGCCCCCTCCAGCTCGTGCCCGACCTGCAACGTCTATGGGTGTCCGGAATCAGGCTGCAACAAGCCCGGCTTTGACAGTGAGGAAGACGCGAGGCTCATCAACATCTGTTAGCCCCTCCACTTCTATGGCATCTTCTAGAAAGGAACCGTCAACTTCGCGCTCAACATCTCGCACGGCAACATCGGCAAGCACGAGCACTTCTCAATCCCGAACAGCGCAACGTCCATCCACAGCTTCTTCTCGGGCTCCCTCGCGTGTGGCATCGACTTCATCTACGGCGACTACACGTCCCTCGACTACCAGCCCAACATCAACTACTGCCGACGATAGCATGGACCAGCTTACGAGTGGTATGCGTAAAATCAAGATCAACCTGATCACTCGCGAGCAGCGTGAAGCAAGACAGCGCGCAGAGGCCGAAGCCGAAGAAGCTGCTTTCGCAGCCATGTCTGGTGGTACCAAGGCAGCAGGAATATCAACTAGTCCAGTCGTTGGCTCCCCAGTCCATCATCATCACCTTGATGATAACAAGCCGATATTCCCACCACCGGACTCTACTTTGGGCAGCTTCAATTCATCAAGGGACCCTGCGAGTCACAACATGTCACCGGAAATTTCACCGCGCCAACGCATAGTATCGGCTTCGATCACGCCAGTCAAGTTGCCTAAACCGAGACGTGTTGTTTCGCCACTGCGCGATCCAAGCAAGAGCCCATCTCCGACTTCGGCTCTTCAAGCTACACAGCGCAATACGCAAATGCCGCTAGCCGATGTGGTGGAGTACGAGTGATAATTCGGGTGTTGTGATTGTTTTTTATTGTTTTTTTAGTGGGGTTTTCGTAGTATGGCGTTACTATCGGGCTCTGTTTAAGCGGGCTGCATGTTATGGTTATCTGTACCTTTTCATATTACTTAGAAAGAAGCGGCTCGGGTTGGAGGCGGTGTTTTTTTTTGGTGTCTATCTTGTATTCTTTCATATCAATATCAGAGATAATTATTGTATCCATTCCATCATTAGTTTATATAATAAATATGCGACCACTACAGAGTCTTAAGTGACGCTCGGAAGTCAGCTAGGTTTACGCTGACGTCTTCCAAGATGCCTTTCTGTCCAGCAACGGCTGGTGGTGTTCGCTTGAAGGTCCAGACCTCTGTGACACCCAGAGTCTCCAAATAATCCAACCCGCGGCGATAGTTTGTCGTGACTTGAGCTGTGCCATGACTATCATCCGAGAAGGTGAAGCGGCCACCCATAGCCAGATAAGTCTCTGCAATCTGGCGCATTGGATACGGCTCAGCCAAACCTTTACGCAAAGCACTCGTATTGCACTCCAACCACGCTCCACTCTCGACCACATGGCGCAGATTACGCACAATACGTTCCCAAACACCGGGCCACTCGGCGCGGACATCGCGAGCTGGTTTCGAGCTCAACAAACGAATCAGATCGAAATGACCGACAATGCGTGGCTGTAAGGCCTGCAACATAGCTAGCTGTTCATCATAATAACTCTCGTAGAGACCTTCTTCGCCGCGTGGACCGCCGACGGAGGTCACGGCGCGCGCATATTGGGCCTTGTCGTAGTCGATGGGGATGCCACCGACGGCGTGGTGTACGCTACCGATGAAGTAGTCGACGGCTGGATGGGTGGCTAACGAGCGGATTAGTGGTGCGTAGGCGGGCCGGTACCATTCTCCTTCGAAACCGATTATGATGTGGAGATCGGGATAGGCGTCTCGGAGGCGCTGTGCTTCGACAAGATAGTCGGCGAATAGCGTGGAGTCGGCACCCATTAGCGAGTTGACATCAGGGAGCTGGTGGGGGTTGGGAAGAAGAAGTCTGGTTAGTGGCGCGCATGGAATTGGAAGGAATGCGTGGGATAGAAAGCTTACTATAAGCTCTTCTGGGTACAGATCTTCGGTGAGAAGGCGAGGCATGTGCTCAGTCAGACCCATGGTCTTGAGGCCAATGTCGATGGCAAATTTGATCACAACTTCTAGCTGATCTTTGGCATGGCCTGGGCAAAACTGGCCCGAATGGGAGTGCATTGTGAAAGCCATGATGGGTGTTGGCGAAAGAGAGCTATATAGACAGTAGTTGGATTGTTAGGTAGGTAAGTTGTGAGTGAGTTTCATAACAAGACTCACGTAGATAAGAGGATAGAAGAACTCCTTTCGGTATGGCTGTGGATAAAGAACTAAGAAACAGACGCAGAATAAAAAGACACCCCGCAATGTAAACGAAGCTATAAATCTCTATCGGAATTCCAAATACAACGATGGATGTAATGAAGTAGGACAAGAAACACTAAAACATTGCTATGTTTTTGCGAGCTCGAATAAGTGAAAGAACCTTGGAGCTTCTTCAGTCCGCCAATCAAAAACTGTGGATTCTCATCGCGACTGCATCTCTGATATTCTATGGCCAAAAGCCAGCGTCAACAAATGTGTGGGGCACTTTCAACTGCAAAAGAGAGAAGCTTGTGATGGTGGTCAATAGTACGAAGTAGGCTACTAACATGGCTAGCCAGCTGATAAGTCTTTTGGTCGCAGCTGGCGATCGCCGGCTATCGCGGCTGTCGGCATTTTTCTCTGTTGATTGTACGGTAGGAGTATAACAGCAATCTGCATTTGGCCTTATAAGATCGGTTTGCGTCGATACGAATATGACATCCTAACTGACATATGATTGTTTGAAACTCTAATGGCTTAATGGGGTTGTGAACGCAAAAATCACATGGCTCAAGGTTTGCATAATTGCTTTCTCGAGTATATAACCCTAATACATACAACATACTATACCCTAACTCTCTACCACACTGTAATCGGGTAAATTGGAACGCAGAAGTGGGTGTTGGATTAGGATCAACGTTGGGTTTAATTCCGGTTTTGGCTGCCACATCAATCATACGCTCCAATACGACAGCTAATCTTTACTACATATTTCAGTAGCTGCTGAAATAACACAATGCTGGAGTCTGAATGAACGACTGCTTCAGGGAGACTAGACTGGCCATCTATCACGGGAACGATATTGTCTTGACCAAATTCTCTTAGCAATGAAGATCACCGGTGTTCGTCAAGCCCATAACATATCACCTAACCTTGCCTAACCTGAACTGACTGAATATTAGCTATATGTATACCCGATCAAGGGGCTGCGCGGAATCAAGCTCAAAACTGCTCCAGTTGGGCCCCACGGCGTCCGCTATGACCGCACCTTCATTCTGCTGCACTATGACCCCGAAGCAGGCATACAACGCAAGTTGCAGCTTTCATCGCACCCGGCCTGTGCGTTATTCAGCCAGAAAATCATCGGTCTGCCTGCAGCCAAATTAGCTTCCGAAAGCACCGGAGACGGAAACGGAGACGGAGAGATGCAACAACCTGAGACTGCCGGGCTCTTTACAACACAGCAACAAGACCACAGCAGTACAAATATCGCTGACAGTACGGGTCTCGATGTAGAAGAGAAGGATAAAGAAGAGCCGACTTTGGTTGTCTCGTATCGCATACCGCAGGACCCTTTGTTGCCGTACCACCCGGCTCACGATACGCAACTGCGCATCCCGCTGAAGCCGGCATACTCGCATCTAGAGAAACTACGAGTCGATCTATATGGCAGCGCAGCTATTGGCTACCGGATCGGTGGCGAGGTAGACGAATGGTTCAGTGCTTGTTTTGGTGTTCCAGTCACCCTCGTATATCTCGGCGATGCCCAACGGCCCATCTTGGGCACTTCGGCACCCTCTGCGCGCGGGTTAGCCCCGCCGCCTTACGCTAGTACTGGCTTCTCGATAATTTCAAAGACGGGGCTATCTCCACTTCTATATAGACTCACTGGTGGCATACAATGGCTTTTAGGCCTCGATCTGGCACCCGGTATAAAACCGGGGAAATCTCAAACACAGACTGGCAATGCAAAGGCCGAATGGATCACTTGGGCTGATATGGCGCCATTTCTTATTACTTCAGAGGCATCTCTTGCTGCGGTGCAAAAGAATTTTCCGAGTCGGATATCCATGTTGAGATTTCGACCAAATATCGTCGTAGACGGAAACCCGGATATGCCATGGGACGAAGACTTTTGGGGCATATTAAGTGTCTTTCATTCTCCATCATTTTCTTCAACCGAGGCTGTGCACGGCAATGGTCAATCAGATTCTGTTACTCAATTTGCATTAACAGCAAACTGTGCACGTTGCTCCTCACTCAATGTTTCCTATACCACGGGCCGAGTAGCCGAAGGTCCACTGGGCAAAGTCTTGCGCACGCTGATGAAGGACCGCCGAGTTGATACGGGAAATAAGTGGTCTCCCGTCTTTGGCCGCTATGCTCATCTTCTTCCATCATCTAACTCTGGAGCAGAACATGCATATTATGATGATGATGCCGAGGTTGAGGAGGACGTGGAAATCTCACTGGGTGATCATGTGGAAGTTACGAAACGCAACAAAACTCGCGATGTTTGGGATTGGCCATCAGCGAGAGAACGCGCGCAGGCAGAAGCAAAAAGGCCTTGATTAGTAAGTAGCATATATGTAGAATGTGTACCTATATTAGAACGAGGCTTATATACTTAGTCACCTGCACCTATATCCGCATGATTACCTTCTATGCTTATATCTTGTTTTATTTCTATTATCTTTTAAGAAACCTTCCGTCTTCTTGGTTGTAGTTGGCCTACTATTAAGTGTTTCCGCTTACATCATACACACTCGAACAAAGCCGCAGGCTCGGACTCTACGTTTCATAAGGATTAATAGTTGATATGCACTATTAGAAGAAAAGAGGGGGCTTGATCAGAATTCTGAACCATTAATATGACTGCCGTATGATATTTACATCGAGTGCTATATCGTCTGTTTATGCTAATATTGGGAGCTATAGCTTTCGCTTTCTGCGGCAAGTTTTCTCTTACCTCATATATACTCTGATAGTAACAGCATTCTAAATATCTTATGCAAATCAATTATATTATCACGAGATTTATCTTTCGCTGTAATACAATGAGACGACATATACCCAGTGATATAAAACCATACACATGTAGGCCTGAGCCATCTTGAATTAATAGGATGGAAAGCCTGATATGATAAATGTTTTTTATTTGGGCTGTGTAATAAAGCATCGAAGCCTTTTCTTTACGTTTAATACTCTAGAATCTATCCTACTTCCTACAACACAATATTTTCTTTCCAGTTTAATGTTTATGGTGACCTGGGAGGGCGTTGAGAATTTGGAGTTGACTAATAGACTGCTCCTTTTTTAAAAACTTTATATTTAATAGTTAGTTATTTTCTATTTAAATTCAAAGCTATGTGATCACCTTACAAACAAAAAAAACATCTAAGCAAAGACGTTATCTGTCGCAGTGAGAGGAGAAAAAAACAACATAATAGTCAAAGCCCCAAATATATTGCCCAAATAGGTAACCTAAAGAAGTAGGCAGCATCTTGACTGAAACCGACCGACTTAATATTTCCTGGAGATACATAGTAGTAGTAGTGTACTGCCTTCTTTTTTTCTTCTTCTTTTTTATTTTATTTTTTAATTGGGTTCTTTTGTTTCAAAACTTCCGTATGGACTTTGTCGGACATAGTGGCTTTGACAACTCAGGATCGTCGGCTAGGATATGGAGATCTTATGAGCTGCCTATTTTTCCCTTTTACAATCGTTGATATGAAACAAGACGACCTAATATACATATATTAGCAAATATATAACCACCATGAATAGGTTTTAGTATTTATAGCCAGTATATTATGCCAAACAGTGCATTTGTGTTAGCATGGTCATCTGTTTGTCGATGACGATAGTCACAACAAGAGTTCTTAGTTTATGATGAATACAATAGGGACCTTCAGGAACCACTGCATGGTTTTTAAAGTCAACTGCTCACTGACCGGGCTATGAAATAAAATACTTCGTTTGACAAAATGATTATGTACTGGTACTTATTCCTCTCATACTCATGCTTGGCACTAGAGCTGCCAGCTGGAAAAGTGTTACTTTTGCTCATCTTTTTACACAAATTCCACGACACGTTCAAAATGCAATTTTTATCAACAAAGTTATGAATGTTTCTTTTCCTTCGTATGAGGATGCTCGTCGTCTTGATGACGCTGCTCGTATCGAAGGCTTTGTTCTTAGTCATTACTCTATGCGCAATCCACAGCGGCACATCATTCGGCGGTGCACTAAAGCCAGCAATCGTGTTAGCCGTAGTATGTATTTCCGCCTATGAAGACAATCTCAGTAGTACCAACTACAAATATAAGATCATTGTTAGCTGACAGCTTGAAAGAATAAGTACCAGTACATAGTCATTTTGTAAACTGAAGTATTTTTTTCATACCCCAGTTAATGAATGAGCAGTTGAATTTAAAAACCAGACAGTGGTTTCTCAAGGTCCCATACAATACCTACTGAAAGAAATACGAGCAACTCTTTGTAGTACAAGGTGCTTCCTCTTATTCTAGACCAAGACAAAATCCAACAAAAACAGTAATGCTGGGTTTATACGATATAGATATGTAACTATGCTTCCGAACTTAGACGTACAACGTTGTTAAGTATTACAACTGATATCGTAAATGAAAAATGGGAACTAGCGTCGGAAAGAATTACTAAGAAATGGCTAGAGACATCTGTCACTGTCCGAACAATAGACCACACTAAAAAAAGATAATAAGGGAATGAGTAATATTCTATAGCTAGGGATACTATTGCCGGCAAATACGGCCTCCAGGAATTTGGTAAATCAAGATGCTATCCACTAAGTTAGCCATGTCCCTCATACAAAGACCATCAGCCGTGATTTGACAGACAGGCGAACCTGAATCGATATAAGACAGGTAGCAACATGCAGACCAGACGGTTGACCAAAGAGCGAGCGTTGATCTGCGTGGGGAAAGATTCAAACTGATTGGGACCAGCATTCACTTGACGGAATAAATGGACAGATACTACTTGAAAGTACCGGGTTGAACTGTATTAACCCGCCTATTTCCATGAGCAGGCTGAATTGGGAGACAATAATAGTCAAGGGAAATCAGGGAAGAGAATGAATGAAAAAAGAATGCCACAGCAAAATCATGAATAAGAGAGGGGTTGAGCCTCGGAGTAAAGCTTTGTAAAAGAGAAGAAAAAAAAAAGGAAAAACACAAAAAGCGCAAGGATCAGAAAAAAGAAAACACCATTTATGAAGTAAGGGAAACAAAAAAAAGCAGATAAAAGATAGCAAATGTGTTAGAAGCGAGTGAAAAAAATAGGGCCATGGTGGATGGGATATGAAGGGAGACAAAATGGCGAAGTCGTTCGATTTATGAGCCATTGCGTGAGCTGGCAATCGATCGGTCTAATGTGATCTGCTACAAAGTGTCAGCTGAGATAGTTAGGGAAATAGTTGAGCTATACAGATACAAATCGATGTGAGGCGTTAACACTATGATGATACTTACAGGCTATGACTTAGAGTCGGTTAGGAAGAAGGGAAACACTCCGGCGCTCAAGATCATGAATACAAAGGAGTTTCGTAGTTGCTATTCATTATATATGTATATAATGTAGCACAATGCTATAATTCTATATCTTGTATTTGAGCTCGGGGATTTGCGATATGATGCGGTGCGTTTAGCAGATATTTCGTTCTAGACCAAAGAAAAATCAATGCAAGAAAGAAACTATACCATGCAATATCGGGACGCCAAACGACCATCGAAGCGCGGTTTAAGGCGCGGCTTGCGTACACGGCCGGCAAGTATGTATCTTGCAGTAACGACACTCAAAGATCATCAGTGTGGCCCGGACTGGCAGAGATTGCAATTCCACTGTAGTAGCGTATTATCTGATTTGATCATGGCAAAGTTGTGCGCGCAGCGAGATGGGAGGCCGATAGCCATATTGACAGTATCATTTGGTGACGAAGAGTGGCCTCCGGAGCTGCCTGGCGAGTTAGGTCTCATAGAAATGTGCATGGCTGTAGTGTATAGCACCTTTGCAACTCGATGTTGTATTTCAAAAAAGAAAAGATTCGCCGGTATCCGGAGGATGCTGCCTATGCTTGCAGTGATAGCCCTGATAGATAGGTAGACGAATAGATGATGTGCTGATGATCTTTTTTTCTTGTGGTAGCTGCGATAATTCCGCAATACAATTGTGCTTGGTATGAATTGAACTGCAGTAGTCGAGCAATATCACTTTCTAGTACTTAGTGCTGGTACTTAAAGCCGATTTTGCTACTGGGGTATGTTGCTGTGGGTATGATATGTAGACTTGCAGCAAGTGACGCTGAAAAGAACAGGGAAGAGTAGTCCGGCAGATTATCGACGCCGCTATTTGAACTTGCGAGGGATAAGATGATGGGAGCAAAAAAAACCTGATGCTTTATGTTAGTAAATATTGTGTCACTGGGGATGAACTTATAAGATCAAAACATGGACTATATATACAAGTATACTGCCATGGCTAATTTGTGAGTTTGTGATATAAGCCTGGGGATGATGATAACCGTACCTGGTGAGGCTTTTCAAAAGTACGCTATCGAAGGAGATTAAGAGGATCGGGTGCAGTTGTTCCGAGGAAGCTGCTCTATTCCGATCAGAAAGGCGTAAGCTTTCTTGCGATAGGCAACAATATGGCTGTGGTTGATAACCGTGTGATAGTAAGAGATTGGGGAGAAGTACTGCTTAGTATGAGTAGTAGTCTAACGAACGCTGTCAGTAACGTATAAGTTTGACATACGATGTATCGACAGAGTAAGAGAGTATGTGAAATGCAGCTCTCGGTTGCAGCAATGCGGCAACTGGTGTCGACCCAAGGTAGACTGGATCAAAGAAGGTGGGAGAGGGCCGAAGTTATAGTAGATGTTGGTTTTCGGGCTAGGTAAAGTACCGTTCAATGTTTGGAGTGCTGATATGAGTATAAGTGCCCAAGGAGAGAATAGGAGGGAAGAGGCCGGGCTTTAAGAGAAAAGTGGTGAAAATGTTGCCTGGCCACAGCCTCTGCGCGGGGGAGTAGAAGAGGGACAAGAGAAGAAGAAGAAGTGACCTTGATAGTAAAATATAAAAGCAATCGAATAAAGCAAGTGTTTAGGCAGCGGTCGGCCGCATCCCGCACTGGAAGCACCAAGTGCCGCTATAGCTAGCTCTGTCTGTAGTCTGTACAGAAATGTGTATAATCTTGCATAGTCCTAGTTTTGTTTTATTAGTATTTTTTATTTATTTTATCTTTCCCTTTTTTGTTTTCCCATTCCTGATGCGTTGACTTTTCTTATTGTTTTTTTTTCTTTCTCTTTCTTGGCGATCAATAGCAGCCCTTTCCCAAACAGGCACATGATAGAAAAGTAGAAAAGCGTGTCTGGAGTTGAAGTAGCTCCTAGCCCCGGCGTGTTACTGCATCTCGTTGCGACTATGCCGCTAGCAAGAGAGTCAATGAGAGCTAGGGCCTGCTGGGACCACAAATTAGAGATAAAACGCATTGGCCGGAAACCAGCATGACGGACAAACAGCATAGCTTGGCTTATAGTTGTAGGTTGACTAAGATGGTGGACAATAGCCGACGAACAGAGTTTCTATCTCGTTTGCTTTCCCTGGCTATCCTCCTAGGGACTGGCTACGTACTGGACAGGCTAGCCAGGGGGGTGTTTGTAAATTTGGAGGCCAGGATTGACGACGAAGAAAACAAGACCTACAGCAAGCATGTAACGGCAGATGCAAGCGAGTTGCTAGTTAGCACCGACTTAGAACAGACGATATGGGGCAATCAATTGATGGGCGAGGTAAGAATGCTTCTCGATAGCTCAATGGTCGAGAATTCGGTAGCCGAGAGGCAGCGAGAGATGACGGAATCAATGGCTGGGTCAGCCTCAAAATGGAAGGTCGTTCTTCCTGAGAACAGCCCCTCACATGGTTCAAAGATTCGCCTGAGGGATGAGTTGATGCCTTTTTTGATGTTTATATGCTGTATGTTTGACAAACGGGCTTCTAACAAAAGAACAAAAAAAGGACCAGTAAAATCCTAGATTCAAGCGAATGAATGATCTGAGGAAAAATCAACGCGCGGCAAAAAGATAGGTCAAGGTCGATGATAATGCTGCCAGTTCTAGTCAAACTCTACACGTTATTCGAGATGGATGGTTGGAGATGGGAAAATTCCAGTGAGAAAATTCCGGTCAAGCTGGCACAAAACAAATTCCAGATGCCCACAAATTCGGCGTTGCATTTTGATGCTGCGTTAGGTCGTGAGAGCGGAAGGAACCTCACTTCTGGTTTCGGTTGCACAAACCCAAGTTTAGCCATGAATATGGCAATTACAGTTACATACCTAACGATATATATGGCATCATGGCCACCACTTCTTTTAAGCTCGAAGATGAGCCAGATCTCCGGATCTAAGAGTCGATGATGCACGTAACAATCAATCTGTGATTTGTGAGCAGTACATTCAGCAGCTATTGTAATGCCTTGTCTTGGATCTACCATGTGCTACACATAAACTCTGATTTAATGGACTTGGTATGGTTCGTGGCCTAATCTCCATAGTCTAGTATGAAAAACAGCAGCATAGATAGCAGGAGCACAAACAACGGAGCATTTATCTTATTGTAGATACACGAAGAGATGTCATGCTACATGTAGCTGTTAAGAGTTGATATTGTTCCAGCAACACCACATATAGTGCAATGGATGCTGTAGCACAAGATATAAAGCGGAGGAGCAGCATAATGAAACAACACAGAGAGCAATTGATGGGTACATAGACACCATAGCTTTGTATCTCACGCTTTTCGTAGTTAGTACTATTCACGGCGTGTGCGATCAAGCCAAAACCGCATAGGTACAATAGTGCAAGTGCTCAAGCGCTATGATAATACCGATCTTCATATAACTTCCGATATTATATACGCAGCAAATGTTACTAAGTCAAG
This sequence comes from Davidsoniella neocaledoniae, assembly GCA_009806295.1. Classification (NCBI taxonomy): domain Eukaryota; kingdom Fungi; phylum Ascomycota; class Sordariomycetes; order Microascales; family Ceratocystidaceae; genus Davidsoniella; species Davidsoniella neocaledoniae. Next base: position 48,918 of record RHDR01000072.1, on the reverse strand, counting down.
ACTAGCCATGTCATTTTTGAGGCAGTACAAAAGACGATGTGTATGGAGTATGACACATACATATCAGTATCTACCTATCCCACGGTATAAAAAGCCACCAGCAGTCATACTAGGTTTGATTTGGAATGAATATTATACTTTGTGCCGCTTTTGTCTTTGTGCCAAATGTAAACGTATTAGAGTGTCTGACGAAGATAGACGCTTAGCGTCATCCCACACTCTTGCTTGTGGTATTTAACTGCTTGACACGTTTTCATGAAGCCCCAACTTGACTAACAAAGTGATCTAATGACTAGCTCTTGTATGATGTATACATTTGTCTCGTGGTATAGGCGGTAAAGACTACCTCAAGGTATGAACCGTTCTTGTTCGAAATAGACTAACCACCAAGAAAACGAGCCTACGCATTAAGCCGGGGCTAGCTAACACTGCACTTACATCTGTGATTATTCTCCTTTCTTGATCATCTTGAGATCCACGCCGATTAAACTACTAGCAGCATAGATAGGAGAACGAAATATATCATGTGAGTTGAGATGCGAGACAATGTCAATGGGGCTAGTGTTCATAATTATGTCGTTGAAAGAGGGGATGGCACATTGCATGTTCATTAATCCATAAATTGGACGATCTCCCTTTTCTTGCTCGAAACCTATCGTATCATTTATACGAAAAGCCCTAAGAAATTAAGACCTCCCCCATAGCAACTTGATGAATAAACACAACAGTGTCTCAGAAGTAGAATGGTTCCGAGCATGGCCATGCATCATCATCCATTCCTTTCGAGACGAGAGAGAGAGCCCATCTTACAATAAACAGGGTATCTAGTAGAAACAACACGATTCTCATGTCCTCCTTTTTTTTCTGTTCGTTCTTCATTCTTTCTTTGTCATCGTCCAGCCGCGTTGAAGCCGCTAGGGCTTTTCAGAGACCAATGCTCCTACTATTGGCATTATTACTACTACTATGACTACTACTATTACTTGTACTCAACTAGGAGCAATCTAGAAGAGGAAATACTAACTACTGCAGGCAGCACTTTCTCTTTTCTCCGGCCATCACCATTGACGAATTACAGTACTGCCGCTACTACCACCTTGCACACCTCAGATCACTTTATACTGCAACTCTACTTGACCATTCTGGTCGTTTTTATCCAAGCCAAGGCCAGGCCCCTCCCTTGTAATCCGACTGAGAATACTATGATCCTTGCATAACTCCATTGAAAATCCCGGCTCCTTTTCTCGGGCTAGTATTACCAGTTACCACAACTTGGGAACGGCAGGAAACAGGGTCAATGAAACCTTCTTTGATGCTGGTTTTTTTTTCTTTCTGATTTTTTTTTTTAAAGTTGTATTATCTTCTCGCATCCTCCAACCATCATGACTAGAATATCTGCTGTACATGTTAACCAATTCCCCGACCTGTCTGTTTTCTGTTGTCTGTTTCCTGTTTGCTCCTTCTCACCTAGAGACCTGTAAATAGGCCACTACAGCGATGATGTAGAATATAATGCTAGAGTTAATTTTCAAGCCACCAAGCGTTGATTTATATAACTATCTATCTCTTATTTTCTCTCCACTTTTGTTACTTTTCAAAAGCTTTCTACTCTCAAATAAAAGCTACGATGTTTCGAACTCAGCATGTTATTTTATTTTAGTCTCGTTAATCGAATCCTCTTACAAGATCATGCACTGCCCTAATTCTGACTACATATACATGTAGGCAGTGAGTCTCTGTGCTTCATGTAAATAGATGTGCGTGGGTGGGCATATAACTAGATCTGGTAAGTCAATGAGAGTGAGATGGAGGGGGGTACATACATTGTGTTATTCCCATTCCAATACCACCTTACTATAGTACAATCAGTAGTATTGTCAAACTTATCAAGGGCATGAGCGGAAGTAGCTATGCCGGATCTATAAGCACAGCATCAAAAACAAAGCCTTGGCGCATACAAGCCACAAGAAGCCATAGCCAGATCCCTCTCATCCGCCGAGGATCTCACAGGGTCCTCTCCCCCCTCCTCACATCTTCATTCCCTATACTACTATAATACACTGTTACTAATACTGCTTCAACTACGACAGCCTGCAATACCAAGGGTAACTCCAAGATCATGAATCTTGTCACTCCACCCAAAGCAAAAACAACATGAGCAAGGAAGTCTAGATTGTCAGACTACTTTGTCCGACTGCATTGATGACGAAATAGAAAAAATAGAAAGCCCGATCTCGCCCTAATGCTCGTACGAGCTGCTTAGTGAAACAAGAAAGAAGATAAATACATGAATTGCAATGGATGATTACGACTCCTCGACGTATTTTTTTAGAATATGTACATATATACAATACATACTTACAATGAAGTAAGTTCTCTTGTGGTACTACTAAGACTCTTGTTTCATCTAAGAGATAAGCATGCAATGCACTACTCTGCAGTATCTAAACGCTGTAAGACAGAATAAGTGATGTGCGCATCAAGAGTATACATACAATGTAGTATGAGATGTAGTTACTACTGTATAAGTGAGACAGTCGCAAAAGACAAGCCTAGAACCATATTTGACTTATTATAAGTTGCCACTAGAACATGACTTGTATGTTTAAGTCTCTAGCCCCTGTTCACAACTCAAAAATGATGGCTTGGTGTTTGGAAAGCCTATAGTTAGTTAGTAATCAAAATTTGATCACAAGAGCCCAAAAATCGAAACGTTTGCAATGCGATTAACTATATGTATACAATCATATTAGATCAAGGCTTTGAGCAATTATGATCCCCATGTTATGCCTTGTTTACTGTAACCCAAGAAAAGTCAAAGCCCAGCTTTCTTTTGGGAGAAAACAACCCCCATTCTCCTTAAGAGATCTCATGACTTGAGTTTGTTCAGACCCTAAGTAAGAAAGCAATTAAAATCAGCGATTCACGATGAAAACGGCAGTTGGGCTTGGACATCTACAACTAAGAGAAAAAAAACCAACAAGGATAAAATAAAATTTGGAGTCAATTAGTGTGTACGCAAAGCAATTGTTGTAGTAGTAGTAGAAGTAGAAGGTATTTTAGCCTTGAGAATCCTCAAACTTCGCTTCTTCGTAATGGACTTATTCTCTAGATTGGCTGCCTGCCCTTTTGTAGCCGGGTCAGTTGTTCCGGCTGATCCAACGGCGCGGGATGGATTCTACATAATGCTACCCAAAGTGTGAGGAAATAGGAAAAAAGAGACGAGAAGGTCATGATGAATCCCACTTTCTCGAGACAGAAGTTGAAGTAAACAAGGCTTATATCACAAGCATCGTGATCGACAAGTCAAACATGTAATGTAGTAAAACTTGACTAGGGGTCTGGCGTGAAGTGCTATGAAGATAAGAAACATCCTGAGGCATCATCAGCATCATCTTCTTTTGTACAAGCCTATGGAAATAATGGCATGGTCAAGCTCGTGGTCGACTCACTTATATCACGATTAAGGTACAAGGGTGCCCTAAGCAATTAGATAGTCCAGCCCCGTGGACGACTCCATGTCACAGCCGGAGCTGACTAAAGCATATATATATGCACTTACATGACTTGTATTGGGAAGGATCTAAAAGTCAGAGATTATCAAGAGACCAATGAAGAGCGAAGAAGTACACAAGGAAGAAGAAAAAGAAGAAGAAAAAAAAAGCTTTGACGTCGCCTTATCCAAGAGGCCCATATTCCTACAGGGAATCGTGGGGGTTATAACTGAAAAGTTATCTTTATGTAGTTACGTACATATGTAAATACATCCGATAACTATAGCCTAGTCACTTACCAGTGTTATAGTAACACTAGTAACTAATGATAACAACCAATTAACTAATAAGCCGTTAGCTTACATCACTTTTCATATTCTCAACAGATGAGAATGGACTGACCGGGCGTCTCCGAGTAAGTAGTCAACAAGAAGGAACAGGACAAGTCACATTATATTTAAACTCGATCCTGTGATATTACCTCTTCCTCGTTTTTTCGTATTCCTCCCTCTTCCTGCTGTACTGACATTTTCGAGCAAGAGTTTCTGACTGGACAGCACCGATTTTCGATATACGAGATACGATTATCTTTGCTTAATACTAATCTGATATGACTCGCAATAACACTGCTATACTATGAATCGGTTGGGCAAGGCAAATTGCGGAGTTTGGCTACAACAATATAGATACGCAGAAATAGATCCCGACATTCCTCTATGCTATTTTGTGTATCATGTATATCCAGAAATGAGGATCAAAGAGTCTTGGCCTATACATAAACTAAATATATCTTTCCATAACTAAAGAAAACAATGATTAAATGGATCTGGGTAAGGTGATCATATATAGCCATCAGCATTACCATAGTCTTCAGTACCAAGGTTCATGATGCCAGATCTGTCAAGACGTTGTTACCTCAAACGCCTGAGCAAACAGGCAAGTAAATAGACAGCTTTCAACATTTTTTTGCCTGCCCGCCTTGTCTAATTTTGCTACATTGAGGCCATCCTCGAAGAACCCATTATGAAGCCCCTTGTTAGCCATGTGCGTTTTACCTACAGAATATGCAAAGACAATTTGCCAGTAGTTTCACGTATAAGCCTAGCATGCTGTGAAATTATATCATGATAGGTAAGAAAAAAAGGTCTGTGCTATTGAAAATCAAAAAGAAACATTCTTAACCGTGAGGCCATGCTATGGTCAGACCAGAAGAAAAAAAAATCTCAACCAGGAGAGAGATAGAAAATAAGAATACATAGTAACTAAGACGGATTTCAGAAAATAGATAATCATTAATTTAAGCCCCACCTGTAGTGTTGCAACGACAACTCGCAACACCATAAACATAAATAAACCGTGCTATTACGCACGCCTTATTGTTGCTTAGCCTACACGAAAAAAAAAGATCACACTCTTTTGCGGTGCTTCCGCAACACAATTCCCTTTTTCTTTTTCTCTTTTAATTTTTTTTTCAAACAAAAACAAAGAAAAAAAAGGAATAAGTAAATTCACGTGAGAACAACTCGGCACTCATGCTTTGCTATTGTTTGGCAATGTTTCATCTTGCTTATCTTCATGGCTACCTCGGCGTTGACATTTGGGTACTGATAGGACTTGCTATTACCACCTACTATTATCACCTATTAGTCTTCACTGCCACATTGAAGGTCCTTGAGCGTGCCAAGGTGGAATTCTATGACTCTGCGATCTTATATGCCGCCTGATATAGAACACGGTCAAGAACCAAAATGCAATTCAGCACGTGTGCTCTCACGCAAATACTGCGGGGATTGTAGAAACCGTGAAACACTGCATATACTGCCCTTCATCAAACCTACACACCACCCACTCTACAATTCTTTTCTTTTTTGCAACTTGTTCTAGCCCCCCTGGCCATATACGCCACCCACCGGCATCGTCCAAGCTCTACAATGACCTACACCCAAGACCAAAAACTGCATACGGTTGTCTATTCCCTTCCCATCTCTTGACATCCACCGATCAAGGAGTTCAAGGAGATAAATGTCCGTGAGCACCCATCTCGCCAGCAATGACATCACCAGCTCTGGGCTCCTCGCCCGCTGCGTCCAACACCGCCATTGCCGCGTCGATGAGCTCCTGATCTGACGCCCGTGATTCCTTGATAACTGTGGCATTGGAACTAGAGCCACCACTAGTCTTGGTCATGTCTTCCGATGCATGCATTGAAGTCGCCCGCGAGGCACTTTCCGGTGCCGCCGAATGACCGTTGCCTTGTTCATCCTTCGTACTGGATGAAGCGGTAGAAACGCCATGGCTATTCGTCACGGGGACAGCTGTGAGTATACCCAAGCCTTGAGCTTGGGCCATGGCGGAATTTTTAGTGCTACCCTCATTGCTCTTAGCTGTAGGTTCCGTTGCCGTCGAATCCTTTATAGCAGCCTCAGGCTCTGCTTTAGGATGATGCTGACCCAGAGAAAACGCCTCGGATAGGTTGATGGCAATGAATGACTTCGGAAGTTTGACTCTATTTGCACACAGGCATTTTGTTAGTATTGATTCTCTCATCTCTGACTATTTTATAAGAGTGAGATCAAGGCTTTGTAGGGTGCATGAAACTTACTGGTTGAACTTGGCACGGAGTGTCTTGATGACCTCTTGCCAATCGGCATGAGGTGTTAAGCTGCGCCGAGGAGCACAGCTGATACTATGCTTGCTGTCTAGTTGAACATCAAGGGGATCTAGAACGTGGCAGCCGGGACTAATGGAGATACGAATACTATACGAGAATTGTGGCTCATTCGGGGTAGATTGCTCGGCAGAGGAAGATGAAGTAGACGGCGTAGTGCCAATAACACTTTCGGTAGCAACAATTGTATCAGCGTCAGATGCATCTATGACTGAAGATGGGACAATGGTGACAGATGATGCATGGGTAGAAGCATCGTCGGATACGGCTGCAGACGTGATTCCGTGAGATGCCAAAGAAGCATGAGATTGTGCATTCTTCGGTTGCTTGCGAATGTTCTCTGATTCGTATAGCTCAAATGTGATCTGAGAAAGGTAGTCTAACTCGGGAATGCTGCTGCGGTTGATCTTTGTTTCGATACCACCCTCCAGAATACAATTCAGGAGCGTGTATATGTGAGACTCCTTAGTAAAGTAGAAGAAGGATTTAGCATCATTGGACGCTTGCATATCTTCCAAGTCTTGCACAATCTCCTTGAGCAGAGGTAGAGATGTCAGTAGACCAATCTCGAGTTTTTCGGCGTCTGATATGCCGTACTCCTGTGGACAGATAAAATCGAACAGGACCTTGGCAAGATGGTAAAGCTCGCGAAGAGGCTCATATTCAACTCCGACTTTGGTCTTGTTCTGTGTGTTTCCTTCTCCAATATGGAAATACTGTTCTGGAGGTGTGTGCCGGAGTGTTGCGGCCATTTCTCCAAAGTGTCGGAGGTTGTTGAGGAATGATCGACGTCTGAAGATGCGACGCACACCGCCTTGTGCTTTGGTTCGCTTCTCCTCTTCTTCTCTTTCTCGTTCTTGCTTTTCCTTTTCCTGCTTTTCTTTTTCTTGTCTAACACGATCAAGCCCTTCTTTGCCCTTTTCGTTGTCATCGAAAACAAGTCCGTACTCTTCCTCGAGCATTTGAAGACTGGGCTTGAAGACCCATTCGAGGAACACACGATTGTGTAGGGCGTCGAATTTCATAGTATCGTAAAGCTCCGAGATTTTACTGGGATCAACCTTTTCATTGTCACAGAACTCGATGAAAAGTTTCTCCCATCTTTCCTTAAACAATTCAGTATCCTCACCACAACACCAGCGGAAGTTCTTGGGGTCGCTCTTCTGGCTAGATGCTGTAGATGAAGTTTGAGAGTTCGTAGGTGGGCAAGCGGTAGCTGAAGAGGCAGTTGTAGAAACACCTCCGCTGGCTGGTGAACCGTCATGATCCGTGGTGGGGGCTGAAACTGAAGCTCCATCCGCAGATGCGCTCTGGGAATTCATGCTGACAAGACGAGCGTAGTTGTGATGCATGACTTTACGGTGAAACTTCATCAGAGATACCACACGCTTCTGTACTTCGGACGGCTCAGGGAACTTGGGTGGCCAGGCAAACTGGGGAGGGCGTTCGTTGCCTTCACGCAAAAGACCCTTCAGCTTCTTCTTGACCTTGTCCATTTCATCTTTGGCTGCATTCGAATCGTCTAAAAGATCCTTACGAATGGTTATTGGAGGTTTGTTTTCCCCAAGGAAAGCACCAGCCCAAATTTGTGCACTGGTAGTGACACGACGTTCCGAGCTACTATAGATGTGTACCTCATCGAGAACTTCACGGTTGAGTAGAGCAATGTCATTGGACATGTTGTTACCGAGTTCTTGTGCCTGGTAACGAGCTGAGTGGGTAGGTTCTCCACCCCATTTCACGATAAGTTGTAACTTATCAAGTACAAGGCCATCTTCTGCTGCGGTAATGCGTGACATAGTAACACCAGAAAGCGAATCCTGGCGATGAGGTTTGCGCTCTTTTGTCGGTGTCGAGGCAGTGGGACTAGTGGCGTCGATAGAAGTGGCCGTTGTCGGAACAGGGACAGCGCCAAACTCACCAGCAACACCTTCTTTCAGGATAGAATGCGTCTCTGGGGTTGGACTAGCTGGCGTTGAAGGTGTATCTGACTTCTTCTTGCGGAACATCGGCTTGATCTGAACCTTGGTGCCGGGCCAAGGGCCCTTCTTGATCAAGACAGTTTGGAGAAGTTTGAGCTTGGCAGGGTCCTCAATGCCCTGAGCCATGGCACGATCGACCGCGTGGCATACACTAGATAGAGCTGCTTCTCCTATGAGAAGTACTTCGGCCTGATGGCCCTGCAATAACTCGATGAACGGCTCAGTGTGGAACGTGAACTTGTACTTTTGTTTGGGTGTTCGGTCAGCATGACGAATTACAGACACGATACCCTTCAGTTTCCAAGGACTCTTCGGTGGCGGTGCTGGAGCGGGTTCCTCTTCAATCTCGGGTTCATCTTCAATCACTTCAGGCTCTTCGTTGATGGAAGTTGCCGATGGACAAACGGAAGGCGTCCGGGTAGCTTCAGAGATAACACCCTTGACCGATCTAACAGATCTACTTCCGTCCAAATTTTCGCTAGGAGTTGCGCTTGTGGTACGATTAAGAGTTAGGCCGATGTCTTCTTCTCCTACAATTGAATTGCGCTCTTTGAGACTGGCGGTGTCTCTGCGGTTGATCGGGGTGTTTCCGCCATTCTCAGACAGAGCTGGCGAGGGTTGAACAGTTGGTCTACGGCGACGCTCCCGATCGTTGACAAACAATTCTTTCAAGATTTTTGCACAATGATGGTAGTAGTCGTCATTGTCTTTGACAAAGCTCCAGCCGTTGACATCGATGACGAAACTCTTGCCTGATGCACGGAGAAGATCAAAGCCACAGACTCTTTGGCCAAAAACATGGGAAATTTTGCTAGCCATGTCTCGTTCCTTTGCAGTAAGAGGCGTGACATAGCGGATCTCTTTGCCATGTGTGTTACGGCGGACGACGCCATCAACAACAGGAGATTTGCGAGTTTCCGCATGGCAGTAAGATAAGCCGACCGTATATGCCTTGACATCTTCGGCATTGTCGACCTTGGTGAATTGCTCATAGATATAGCTGCTTGCAGGTTCCGTGATAGCTTTAGGGATATTGAGATCGGGTATATATTCGGAGCTCTTGTTGCCAATTTTACGGAAAAGCTTCCGGCCACCACCGCCGGTGGAGCTAGGGTAATAGATGGTAATGTTGTGATCCTCACCACTGGTCGGCTTCTCGACGAAGGGCTTGCGAAGAATAACACCATCAACACTTATCGCATCTCCATTTTCGATCAGCTCTACCTTTGAAGGTGGTGGTGTAGAGCCAGATTCTGCAGGCTCTAGTGAGATTCCAGTAAGATCTTTGACTTGCTTGCGCAACTCTGGAGTGAGGATGTTACCACCACCATCACGAGTGACTTCTACTCGTTCGGGGGTAGGCACACCGATTTTGTTAAGCAACTGAAGGCAAAGGCGGCGGTCCCAGAGGAGCTTTTGCATAGGAACATCATTAACACAGAAGGGTTTCCTGAGTTTCACATAAGCAATAGCCTTATCCAGAGGAAAGCCGTCCGAATAGAAGCAAATGAGATAGTCGCTAATCAAGTCTGTGTGTTAGTAAATAGCTGAATACATATTAAGAAGTTCGAGGGTATTTGTAGCAGAGATATTTAGGGAAATCGAAATTATGCAGATATATGATTGGTCATTTGATACATGAGTATCTTAGAAATGAGGCTCTTTTGAGTAGGGTTATAACAAGAAAATCCTTGTGGTATTAAACTTACCAGATAGGCCAATTCTCAACATCTAATTAGACGTTAGCTTTTTCTAGGTTAAGTTTGTAAGGACAAATAACTACTTACCTTCGTCGAGAATAGTTTTATCACCAAAGACCACGACGTCAAACTCGCGGTTAGAAATCAAGCGGTTCAAAATGTTACGACTCGGCTTGCTGCGAGCTTTCACATCCAGAGCGCAGACACCGATGGTTCCCAAAGAGGCAGGCTTGACTACATATGCCTTACATGTTAGTGAATATGTCTTAGCCGCGGCATCATACTAAAAGTATATTAGTTGCGCTTTAAATTGCAATATTATGGCTACTTGCCTTCTTCTTTCACGTGCGGTCTATCGCTACTAGGGCTATGGCTACTAGCACCGGTACTACCACTGAAGCGACGATTAGCCCTACTACGGTCTCTGCCGGTTGCTGGCGAGCGCATTGAGCCTGGACCAGAGACACGCTTAGCAGCATCATGACTGGCAATGTGGTTCTGGGCTGTAATGACAGCAGCGCTAGTTCCGGCCTGAGTAGACCGAGCACCGGCGTCAGAGCCATTAGCAGAGGCAGCAGAGCTAGGGATGCCTCTTGCAGAAGCCAATGAATACATGGAAGAGATAGATGTGCGTTTTGTAGCAAAATCAGATAGAGACGAACGTGAAGTCAGAGGATTGACGTCGGTTGGGTCGGCCATTGTAGCGGTGGTTGGCTGTGCGACCAGAGGCGTGGTGTTACTGGGGTCTGTAGATGGTGTCAACGACACAGTTGAGTTGGTCAACGTAGCAGTAGTATTGGTATCGATATTGGCGACAGTAGTGGCGATGATGGGGTTAGGCGGCTCAGATTTCTCAGATGGCGCAACGAGCGAAGACTCAGGCTCGACCACAATGGCCAACTGCGGTGCAGCAGGGTTAGTTGGCTGCGAAGAAGTGATTTCTGCAGAGGTGGAAACTATTTCATCTGGTGACTCTTTGGCATCTTCAAAATGCTCCAATTCTTCCCCATCGTAGTCGCTTCCTGCTTGGGACTCCTTGTCCAACTGCGTGGAGCCCACAACTGGCTCAGAAGACAAGTGGGTTTCGATCTCAAGCGCTGTTTGCTGTGGCTGCTCTTGTTGATCCATAGCGTACAGTTGCTCGTGCGGTTGATCCATGGCCAGTGAGAATCTCAGGTTGCGGTGGTCAGAGTGTTTTCTACTTTTTCAGTGAGTCTAGATGCAAATTTTGAAGCCCATGCGTGGTTTATGTCGATGACAGAAATTTCGTGGTTGATGGCAAATGTACAGCGTGGCGGTCGTTATCGCTGTCGTTGGTAGTGTTGTTGCTGTTGTTACCACAGTAGTTGAAAGGGCACCATAATGTGAGACTCTGGAAGCGGCAAAAAAAAAAAAGATCCTGCCCTAGACAAAGCTGTGGCTGCAAGCAGGTCAGAAGTCAAAAGTCAGAAAACGGATGCTATGCCAGATGTATCAAAGCTAGAGCGTGAGGACAGGATGGCAAGAAGAGCACACAACGCTCAAGATGATGGTGCAATAGAAGAAGAAGAGGGACCAGGTGTCGGAGACTGTCGAAGAAGAAGGCGGAGGGATAACGGTAAGATAAGAAGCCTGTTTAGAAGGGTCACCGCTGCTAGCTTTTTGTTTATTATTTACTTCCCTTTATGGCGGCAATCGCTACTATAGCCACTATAAGCTTTATGCCCGCGGGCATTCTCTAATGGTTTTGGCTTGATATGTCTGTTGTTTAGCCTACTAAAACCGGGGCAGGCCCCTATTAGCGGTGTAGGTGCCGGCATAGTGAACTTAACTTGTGCTTCTTTGGCTTGCTTTTTCTAGATGCATATATCTTGTTAATTTTGAGGGTGGCAATTTATATCTGCAAACTTAGATGCAGAATTGTGTACTATGTGTTATACTCTATCTAGTTAGATATGTCGCCACAAAAATGCAGCAACCCAAAGCCGCTACTGGCTACACATTTAACCACTGCAAGATTGACTATCTACAACTATAGTTGTATATCAACAATGAATCGAATTGCCCTGTTTTCTTCTATTTCCCTTTCTGCTAAAAAACCATACAACTTGGTGATGTTGATCATGTACAAATGATGTAACCATAGCTATAGTATTGTACACTTGAGTTATTTTCAATACCTTGCCAATAGTAACATGTATTGTTACCTTTGAACATTTTTTATTCTATTTGTGTACGTATCTGTATGTACATACATACATCATCACATATGTAAGTGATAGAAATCTGAGGAGTTAAAAACAGTAAACATTGATTCTTATCAGCTTTCCCTGTTCCTTAGTCTTAATCTTTGTTAGAAGGAATAGTTATCAAGTTTAGCTCATTCACTAAAAATTGTTTCTACGCTTACATGTATACCCTGTTCTAGTTTTATTTTCTACAAAACGTAACATACCCCCTAGACGTTGGTATCATGATGTTGAATCGATAAGGAATACTAGTTATGATAGTTATATGATAATTGAAATAAAATTGCTGTGCCGAGCTTCGCAGCAAGCGACAACTAAGAGGAGCCCGAGGTGAAACTTGAGTAAAACCTAGGTAGAGGCAAAAGCATAAAACCCTAAGCACAAATATGAAAAGGTGAAATAAGCGACTACATATACGTGGTGATCTGATCCTCATATTATAACCAGAAAGGCTTGAAAGTCATGTATCCTTACCTACAATTATTTTTGTTAAACATTATTTATTAGAGAGAAGAAAGAGGTGACTCAAAAGCTTGAGCAAGTTATACTACACCATATCATTCAAGAAAGGTAGGTAGACAGAAAACAGAAAATTCGTATTAGTATCCATGTGGAGGTGTCAGCACTAGATCAAGAGCCAAGTAGAGAAAATATACCAGCGAAGCGCACCCACTGGCTTCCAAGAAAGCCTGTCACTCTCTTTTCTTGGAGAAATTGACTTTGACTCTTCTCCATGCAAATATGGGCATGAATCTTGAGTTTTGATCTCAACCCAATATTATCTGACCTTTTATTCTGAGTCTATGTTTATTGTTATAAAAAAAACTATAAGGTTGATAATAGGGCTTATAGTAGCCAATATATATAAGCTATATCTTTATGACATCTATGACTATGAAAGGTCAATCTGGTGCCAGCTGATATGTGAATTTCCGTGTCATATGTAATTTAGACAGCTATCATTATCGTTGAGCTGTCCTCTATAACAAGTTGAGAGAGTTCCAACTCTACTTTTCCAAGACCGGTGCTCCTAGATCGTTAGGCTTGGTATGTTCAATGATACGAGAAAAAAAATAAAATAGTTAATGAGGTACGTTTACCGGATGCAGTGTCTTGAAAGGGATGTCATGCCATGTTGTGTTTTCATTCAACATATACACTGTTGTTACGTAGTAATGTGACAACATATTCCGAACGGTCAGCGAGGGGAAGCTTTCCTGTAGACTTTCATTTGGAAGATCATTTAGATGTTAGGAAAACCCCCAAAGGCTATTATCGTTTCCATTCTCAGTTTTTGGGCATGTTATACAACTACATACACACCTGTATATCCATTTATAAGTCTACTCTAGTGAATTGCTATCAATATAGAAGATGATACTGTTGCAGAAACGCTACGTTTGTTACTTAGTTTGTAGTTTCGAATATTAGGCAGTGGTTCTAAAAGACAGAGACTAGTGTCTCATTTCTAGTTTTCAAAAGATGCATCTGACAATTTAGATCACGTTTATCATTTTACCAACATTCATACTTTGTTGTCGTTATATAAAAACAGACAATATGTAAAGCTAAATTACTCGGGCGCCACAGCAATTATTATTGCCACAGACTAGCCACTATCAGATGCCCCACCTACCCGATATAGATGAAGCCCCATAAAAAAGATTTAGAAAGTTTGCAAGGCTGTACTAGTAAAACAAAAAGTTTTGAGTCGAGAAGCAGAATATATCACGACCTTTCTTATGTGATGTCGCAATACAACAGCATATCCCACTCAGCAACAATGCCTCACTCACAACTAGAGGGCCCGCTGGTGAAGCGCCAGAAGCGCACCGAGGTCGCGCCGGTGTCTTCGTCAACTCAAAGACAGTCCTCCATCTTTGCGCCGTTCCGGGTAAGTTCTCTATCTACATAGCAAAACGGCCCGAAACTTAGGATAGCCGTCTTAAAGCTCGTTTGCTAATGCTTATTTATCATAGACTGTTGGTTTGGTGTCTCCTACCAATGTCCCATTTACGTCCATTCCTATGGGTAAAACCACCTTCCAAATCACAACATCGATCGGCCGCAGCCTTCAGACCTACGACCTTAAGCGTGGTTTAAATCTTGTGTTTATATCTTGTCCTCAAACGGGGGCCAATATCACTGCGACGCTCGCCTGGAAGCAAAAGGTTTTTGCTGCTTGGGGTGATCCTCGTGAGAACGAACCTCAGGGCTTATGGGTTTTCCAACGCGGCCGCAAAGTCAACGAGCTGGCGCTGCCCGGAGACCTCACAGAGCCTATCACACAGTTGCTCTGCTTCGGCCAATGGATCGTTGGCTGTGGTCTGACTCGCATTGAAGTCTGGAAATCGACTACTCTTGACCATTACACGACTATTCACCTGACCGCAACGCAGAAAGGCGATAACGAGATCACCGGAGGTATCACCAATATGCCTACCTATCTTAACAAGATCTTTGTTGGCCGTAAGAATGGCTGGGTTGAGATCTGGAACATTAGCACCGGGAAGCTGATTTATACCATCGTTCCTCCTGTAAAAGAGCTCGGCGCCGTGATTTGCATGCGCCCTACGCCCGCCCTTTCCATTCTGGCCATTGCTTTCGAAGCTGGTCCTCTAATAATTCACGATATCCTAACCGACAAGACTATTCTTACACTTATCGCCGGTACTCCTGAAATTCCCGTTTCGTCAATCTCCTTCCGGACCGATGCTGCCGGCGCAGGCCAAGATGGTCGTGATGAAGGTGTCATGGCTACTTCCAGCTTGGCCAGCGGCGACGTCACTTTCTGGGACTTAAACAAAGGCGGTCGCATCATGGGTATTCTCCGCAGTGCGCACAACCCACCCACAAGCGACGGCAAACTTGTCCACGGTGGCATTGGCAAGGTTGATTTTCTTTCAGGCCAACCTGTTGTGATAACTAGCGGCCGCGATAATTCCCTGAAGTCTTGGATCTTTGATGATGAACCATTCTCGCCCATCCCCAGAATTTTGCACTCGCGCAGTGGCCACGCCGGTCCAGTCAGCTGTTTGCAGTTCTTGCCTTCCGACTTCAATGGTAATGAGGCTGGCAACAAGTGGCTACTCAGTGGTGGTAAAGATCGTAGTCTTTGGGGTTGGAGTTTGCGCCGTGACGGCCAAAGCACCGAAATTAGTCAAGGTAATATCCGCAAGAAGGCCAAGAAGTTTGGCATATTATCGACAAGTGCTTTAGGGCATGGCTCGACGACTTCTCTGGAAGACATCAAGGCACCCGAGATCACGTGTATCGCTTCTTCACTCAACCGCGATGGTGGCATGGGAGCCATGCCTGGTAAACAAGCGATCTGGCAAAAAGCCATGCAAAAGAATCAAAAGAAGACCCATGATGCTGAGACCAGTGGAATGACTGGCTGGGAAAGTGTCGTCACTGGCCACAAGGACGATCCTTTCGCTCGCACTTGGTTTTGGGGCCGTAAACGCGCTGGTCGCTGGATGTTCCCAACCGGTGATAACAGAAATGTATCAATTGTAGCAATGAGCTCATGCGGAAACTTTGCCCTTGTGGGCTCAGAAGGCGGTTCTTTAGAAATGTACAACCTACAAAGTGGTCAGCATAGACAACGCTTCCCATCCAAGCTCTCGCCAGCACAGGCTAGACAACTTAAGATGCAACAGCTGCGTCAGGCAGATTCTGTGGCCCAGCTATCATCAAAGACTGCATCATCAGCTTTTCCCCCTGGAACTGGTAGACACAGCAAGGCTGTTACCGGTATAGTAGTTGACTCAACGAATAAGTTCGTTATATCAACATCATTAGATGGCACTGTTAAGTTCTGGGATTTCTTGACTGGTAACCTAATTTATCAGATCGACTGGTCAAACACAGCTAGCATATTGGCTTGCCGGTACCATGCCTCTAGCGATCTGCTCGCTGTTGCTTGTTCGGATAAGGCAATTCGGGTCATTGACCTTGAGACTCGCCGCACCATCAGAGAATTCTGGGGTAGCCAAGGTGATATTCTCGACTTCTGCTTCTCTAACGACGGCCGTTGGATCATATCCTCGGCATCCGATAAGGTAGTACGTGTATATGATCTTCCAACCGGCCACCTCATCGATGCCATCCGCCTAGAAAAGAAGTGCACTACTCTAGCCATGTCTGCTACTGGCGAGTACCTTGCCACTTCCATTGACGGCGAAATGGGCGTGAACATCTGGACAAACAAGAGCTTGTTTCGACATGTTCCTACTCACCAGATCTCAGAGAAGGAGATCGGCATCACTGCGGCCCCTACCGCCTCCGGTGAAGGAAGTGCTGCTCTCCTTGAAGCTGCGATTGCTGCCGACGATGATTCAGAGACTACCGATGTTGTTGCTCCTACCGTGGATCAACTCAGTGCGGATATCATGACGCTCAGTCTCGTACCCAAAGCCAGATGGCAAACTTTGCTACATCTCGATCTTATCAAGCAACGCAACAAGCCAAAGGAGGCTCCCAAAGTTCCTGAAGCTGCGCCATTCTTCCTGCCTTCTGTCGGCTCTAACGGCAAGCCCACGGCCAAACTTGAGGATGGTCTAGAGGTTAGCGAGTCGCGCATCACCAAGCTAGAGAGAATGCGTTCCGAGGAAGCATTTACCGAAAAGCTTCTTGCTGGCGCTGCCACCAGTTCTTGTAGGTCACATAAGCCCCCCATGTCCACATCAGTATACCAACTAACTTTGGTCATAGACACCGACTTCATCGAGCATTTGAAGTCCCTTGCCCCTTCCACGGCCGATTTCGAGCTTCGTTCTCTCTCGCCTGGATCAGATGGTGAATCGCGTAATGAGCTTCTGCATTTCATCCGTGCTCTTACTCAGCGCCTCAAGGCTCGTCGTGACTACGAGCTGATGCAGGCTTGGATGTCTGTGTTCCTTCGTCTCCATTCTGACAGTGTCATGAAAAGCGCAGAGTTGCTCGAGGCCTTAACTGAGTGGAAGAATACTCAGGAAAAGGAAAGCTCCCGTCTGGATAGCCTAGTTGGTTACTGCAGCGGCGTTGTTGGGTTCCTCAGAAGTCCACGCACTTAAAACAAAATAATACGTATTTAGATAAATCTCAGGGCTGAAAAGACGATGACTATCAGGCGGGCATGCGATCACACATGCTTCGTCTAGCTGGGTACGGGGAGGTTGCGCATATTGTATAAGTTTCTTGGGCATATTTGGTGTTTTGGCAATCATGATTATAAAATATAGCTTTGTATTTGTTACTTATTTTACATTTCCCAGTAGCTTCTTAGGGTTATTGTTTTACAGGTGATATATTTGCATGTGCTTTTCTAGATGACAAGAGGGATCGATCGCCCCTGAGATCCTTCAAGGGTTGCATCCAGGCTAGGAAAGAATCCACCGCTCAGGCTTGCGTAGGTTAGGCGGCTTCCCGATTCAAACATGAGTAAATTACCAAATATTTCAGTATTTGTTTTCTGGTGAGGCAAGTCCAAGTTGCGCAAGCCATGACAAGCATAATAAACAACATTTTGAACCTGCATCGTCTTTGAAACTTAGATTTGCATCTTTTTATTCCCTGCCCATATTGTTTCGTAAAGTCGAGGCGTGATCTCGCGATTGATTTTCGCTAGTATATTGAGCCAACACGCATTACAAATACCATTATTACATTGCTATTGTTGTTTCAACTTCGTTCACAATACAGACATATTAATTAGTACATATACATACATATGTACATAGCCGTTTGATTCATACTAGCTGTCCAGCCATGCAATAGCAACAACTGAACCTCTCCCGACCCGATACGAGCTGTGCTATCATTATTCTTTTTGTCTCTCCGTAAAAAGACCACCTATCTCCGAACAGTCACACACATACCTGTTTATAGTATGGCGCCTCGACCAACAACGACCGGCTATGAACGCCTGACGCAGGCTGACCAGGCTAGCGATTCTGACGAGGACAACTACCTGGCTCAAAGCTTCGCTTCGCTACAACCCGGCACCACTTCCAATCGCTACTCGTCCCACCCAGCCCCACGGGCATCGTCAAATGTGACTTCTCCTCGCCGTGGCGCCGCGCGCACGCGCAACCGGCGTCGTGCGGACAGCAGTGCCGGCGTGGACTTGAAGGCTATCAATGCCAGACTCGAACGGTGGGCGGACGAGATCACGGCGCGTTTCAAGGGCTCGCACCGCCCACGCCCGGCGAGGAAGAGCGACTGGAGATTCACCACTCGGTCTTCCAGGCACCCGAGGGAGTTATACCTATTGGTCCGGATCGCCTGGCCGAGGTACAGCCCGTGATGAGCAAAGAAGAATTCGATGCTATCGTCAATAGCGTCCGGCATGCTATAGACCGAAATGTACATCCGCGCATGATCACGCAGGGTAGCTCAGGCTCCTACTTTGCCCAAAATATCGACGAGAAGGTAGTGGGTGTTTTCAAGCCCAAAGACGAAGAGCCTTATGCTGCTGGTAACCCGAAATGGAACAAATGGATCCATCGCAACTTGTTTCCCTGCTTCTTTGGCAGAGCTTGGTAGGCATTTGTTATAACCTGTGTATCTTTACAGTACATGCGCATGATCCTATTATATTGTTCTAACTGATTTCAATAGTTTGATTCCCAACCTTTCTTATGTTTCCGAAGCCGCCGCCTACACACTCGATTGCCAACTTAGAACACACATGGTTCCATATACCGACGTCGTATACCTATCTTCGAAATCTTTCCATTACCCATTCTGGGACCGGCACAGCTTCTATCGCAAGAAAAAGCCGCTCCCCGATAAGCCGGGAAGCTTCCAAGTTTTCCTCAAGGGCTTCAAGGACGCTAATGTCTTCCTTCGTGAGAACCCATGGCCTGATCAATATTGGTCTGGATTCCGCACACGCGATGGCACACGAAGGTCTAAATCTGCGCGCTGGACTGACTCATGTCGTCCATCAGGAAGTGGACAATTAGAGGAAGAGCCAGAAACCGATAACGATTTAGAGGCCGAGCCACTGGGCCCTGACAATTTCAAGTGGACGGACCCTCTTAAACAGTCTTTTAGAGAGGAGTTGGAAAAACTTGTTATCTTGGATTATATCATGCGCAATACTGATCGTGGTTTGGACAACTGGATGGTCAAAATCGATTGGTCTACTCAGCAAGTCAATATCCAGTCTGAGCCTATGCAGTTCAACTTGGATACAGAAGATGAGACCGAGGATGATGATGACATTGGTTCCTCAGCCCCACGTCCAGTCGACCCTTCTCGGATCAGAAGCCCAGGAAGCGGCGGCCGTGCTTCGAACCCCTACAAGACGCAAAAACCCATGGACGCAGAGGCCACCTCTTCTGCGAACCCGAAGATCACGATTGGAGCAATCGATAACTCGCTATCGTGGCCTTGGAAGCACCCTGATGCCTGGAGAAGCTTTCCATTTGGCTGGCTATTCCTACCTGTTGACTTGATTGGCCGTCCGTTTTCCAAGAAGACACGTGATCATTTCCTCCCTTTACTGACTTCAACTCACTGGTGGAGCCAAACACAGTATGAGCTACGGAAGGTATTCCAGATGGACGAAGATTTCCAGGAGCGCATGTTTGCTAAGCAGATGGCTGTTATGAAAGGCCAGGCTTGGAATGTCGTCGAGACTCTAAAGACCCCTGATCACGGACCCTTAGAGCTGACACGCCGTGCCAAAGTTTGCGTGTGGGATGATCTGGTTGATGTTCCTGTCGCTGTTCCTATGCGCCCGACATCATCGGAAATCCATCGCCGGCAACAAAGCGCTGGCTTAGACGATTTTGATATTGGCGGTCAGCGCTCTAGCCGGCCTGACGCTGATCTGCTTGGTCTTGGTCAACCAAGTGATATGCCTAATCCCGGTCGTTTCGAGCTGGCAACAACTTCTCCACCAATGTCACCGCCTCGTGGTTCTCAGCAATCTACCATTCCGAATCATACACGCTACGGTCCCAAGTCTACCCAGGCACGACTGAATATGTATACGCCAGACCGTTCCAATGGCAGCCAAGGATCTTCTGGTAAGAATGCAGCCGGTGGACCACATCAGCGACGATACTCTTATGCCACAGCTGCGACCCGCAAAACGACGAATAGTATCGCACACCAGCTATACGGTGACTTGGATGGATACGAGAATGATGACATTGAGGGCGATCTGGGATATGCGGCAGCGCAGGGCATGGAAGGGCAGATGCGGAAGGTGATTGTGGAGAGACTAGAGCCCGTAAAGAGCCGCAATCCAGTCTTCACCTGGTGTTAAGAATGTGTTTTGATTTATAGAAAAGGTGTATTCTTACGACATCTATAGAACGTTGATATTTTGATATGAGTCACTTTCATGATAGACGAAGGGCTATTGTAGTACTTGTTTGTAGTACGAATAGTTACTAATATTAGTTATAGATCATACAACTATCAACTATCAGGCCTACATTTGTTGATTCCAATGATTACATGCGAAGAGTAATTGATAGATGACACCCGAAGAGTGGAGCTCAGACGTGTGAGTCTTTATAAACCCAGATAAGGCCCAAATTGGAGCAAGAGGGACGGTTGGCGCAATGGTAGCGCGCAGCTCTCCTACTTTCTCACTTTAGGCCGTAGCCTCGCGTTAGGCCTCACGGCGTGGTAGTGCTTTAAGATGTGAAGCTGAGGTTGTGGGTTCGAGTCCCACATCGTTCGCAAGACCCTCTGGGTAACATTTTTTGGATTGGACAGTGGCTGGCAACTAGTTTATTACAACGATGAGTGAGATGTGAAGATAGCCTGTTTTAGAGTGAACCCGCATGCAGAAAGGAGCAACGGTACAGCAGAGCTGACATGCAGCATAGAAGCTATGTTTTTATTTTGGGTTTATTTTTTTTCTACCATTGTAGTTTACTTGGTGTTATTGATGAGGTAGTTGCTGTGTTGGCTTGCCATGACAAGACAATAGATTTACATTTAGTAATTCCTATCATCGTTGTTTCTCCTTGTACAAGCTGGCCTAACTTTAGTAGGCCTGTAACCCTGTCTTTTTACTTCCGTTTATTAATATTAATTTTTTTTTTCCTAATATTGCTGCCATGTTTTCTCCTACTTGTCCGCAAATACATAAGCAAACGGCCAGCAAATCAATCTGAGCTTCCACAGGCTGACTGCCCTGACTGTTTTGTGCTTTCTTGGTTGCGACAACAACGACGACTGCCACACTTTTACTATTTTTCCTTCTTTTTGACATTTTTTGACACAACAACTCCGCATCGCACCTGATTTTGTCTGGCATTCTATCCACGCCAAAAAAAGCACGCTCTCGACCTTGCCCCGTTGCAATTGCTACTGCTATCGTCGTATCACGGCTCCCAAGACTCGCGTTTTTTGTGTGGCAGCTTTCACGCACCCCAAACAAAAGCTCTCGCTATCTCTCCCTCCCTCTCTAGGCGTTCTGAGTAGGCGGCCAACCAACATCAACCACTTACTGCCCCCCCCCCCCCAAAATACAATCCCTAGGCATTGTTTCGGCTGTACTTTTGGCGCTCCTAAGATCTGCCTCTTATAGGCGCCTCTCCTCCTCTCCCCTGTGACGTTGTCACACAACATCATAGCTCGAAAGACGGGATACAAACAGGTGTCGTTTCTCGCTACCTCTTCTCCCGTCTTCTGACTGCCTCTGTCTGCACCTACGGGACTTAATATTGATTCGATTACATCCGGAACCTACACACTTGTTTTGCCATGTCAACAATGGCGCCTAGCTCCCCACGGTTGCCGAGCCCGCCGCCGGCTGCCGAGATCCCCGCTGGAGTCACGGTCACCCCCAGCGCTCGTGATAATCAATCCGCCGAGGCCATACTGCTACTGATAAACTCTAGGCGGCGCATCCACCCTGGCACAAAGGCTGCTGAAATTGCTTCCGGCCCGCCGCTAGTCAGCCTTTCCGAGGTAAGCAGAGTCTCGTCTCGCCATGTCCCATGTCTATCTATCTACACGCTACCGCGGAAGCTTATGCAGATCTTTAACTATTTTGCTTCACTCTCTATAGCTCGATTCGGCATTCCAGCTACAGGAACATCTGGCTGCCCTTCATTACTACCACACAGCATCGGCCACGAAGCCTATCACGCGGGAAACTGCCCCGCTACTAGCTAACCCCCCGCCATCCATTGACCGCACGCTCTGGCTCTACGAACTGTGTCGCTTTCTTGTTGCGCAATGCAACAACCTAATCGTCAGCTTCCTCTTCAGTAACCCGCCATGCAGCGCCGATACCTGCCCCGAGATGCGATCTTCTGAGTGGCAGTTTCTATGTGCTGTGCATGAGACTCCCAAGAGTTGTTGCGCCATCGACTACTGCTGCCACACTCTCGACTGGGCCGCTAACGTGGTCACCGATCTCAAGATATTCCCTAGCCGCTTTATTATGGTTAACGAGATGCACACTAAGAATTTGGCTATTAAGAGTCTAGTCAGCGTTTTCCGCCGCCTGCATCGCATCTTTGCTCACGCTTGGTGTGCGCACCCTGAGCTCTTCTGGACGATCGAGAACACCTCGGGACTCTATATCTTCTTCAAGACCGTTTGCGACACTTTCGATCTGCTACCTAGCGACTCTTACAAGCTCCCCCCTGAAGCCGAAGGCCTGGAAAGCACACCAGCGCCCGCTCTGGCTTCCGAGCACTCCAATGACCGTAAGGTCTCTGGCCCTGTCACGATCATCAAGCAAATCCCAAGATTGGATACATCAAACCCCTCGAAGACGCCTCACGATGATCTCGAGCGCTCAAGTTCAAGAGCTGGACAACGCAGCAATGGGCAACGTAACCACCCATCTACCGGAATCCATGTAAATACCGTTCCCGAAGACGAGGAAGATAATGCCAACAGCGGTTCACAGGACCAACACACGGATGATGATGATAGCGCATCGGTACTACACGACGTCGAGATCATATCCCCTACCGAGGAAGATGATGAACCTTCAGTACAAGACAAAAAAAAGTTACAATTACACTCTAAACTACCTCGCCCACAGTCAACGTCACCAGAGCCTGACTCTGTCGACATGCCCAAGGTCATGAAGAAGGCGTCAATGGAGTCTTTACCTTCACGCACAAAAACGTCATCACCCAAGCCTAATTCGATGATTAATCTGCCACCATCAAAGTTACCCAAAAAGGCCTCGCCAAAGCCGCCTAGTGCAAAACTCCGGGCTGTCTCCCCAGGAAGTGCAAATGGATCAGCGGGAACCCCTCCACCCATGCATGCGGCTTCTGGTGGTACAGTAATCGCCTTGTCTCCATCAAAGTCTTCGCCTCCCGCCTCTACTCAGAACGAAACAGCGGCTTCTACCGCCCCAGTCGATATCGAGGGGGAAGCTGATGCAGAGAAAGATTCACAGGCTGAAGTACAATCAGATGAAGCTGGAGCCGGCCAGGTGTCGGAATCAGAGGGAGAGAACGACACTTCCAAGGCCGAATCTCCTGATGAGACGGCTGAATCGGTCGAGGCAGTAGACTCTGGTGATGAAAAGAATAACGTCAAATCTACAAACGGAGATAATGTTACTGACGATACTAACGAAGCTGATACAACGAAATCTGGAGATGCGGTGACTGACAGCGAGTAGAACATGGTAATATACCATATACCTTGTTTGAGCAAGGAAGAAGTACATCTACATTTCGGATGACTCCAAAGTCTTCTTTGCCCTAAGCCGATCTCTTTTAATTCACTCTCTTCGACTTTCGTTTCCCTGGCACGCCATCTTCTTCACTCCCACATCCTTATCTCTCTTCCTGTTCTTGCTAAATTCTGCTGCCCAACATGATTTTACCTTTGAAACATCTCCTACATTTTCTATCTCTCGATTATTCTTCGTTGTACTTTGTTGTACCCCTCTATTTATTCATTGCTTTTTTTCTTTCTTCTTCCCTTCTTTTTTTGAAACCCCTTTATCAAAACTACGTTTCTTTTTCTTTCTTCAATAGACTAGAAGCATATATTGTCTTTGCATTTATAAACAGGAAACAAATAACTACTTGACTTATTATCTTGTTTAAATATTGTGATTTTAACTACTCATCTATTTCTATGGTGCCATTAGTTAGCGACAAATAAAATGGTGGAGAAAATACAATAAAATATGACTGTTGACATGATATGTATGATCAGTCTTATATATACACTGTTTTATGTAGCACTATTTCGCTGTGATCATAGAGTGGAGAAGGAAACTTTTAAATATAAGGAGAAATAAATAGATGGTAGACAAATCGCAAGATAGGTCCAACCATATAGACCGTGATATAACAAAAACAAAAAAAGCAAACTGCGTACATAGTGTATGAATATGTGCATATAAGAATACAAGTGAAATAGACTGAGTCTAAAGAAAAGCAATAGAAATAGAGTACAACCTAAATTAGAATAGAATCATGAAGAATTGAGAGAAATAGATGAGAAGATGTGGGTAACATCACGAAGTTCTTCTTGCCATTGTTTGGCTTGGAGACAACGATCGTCGGCAAACTCCCTCACACTGCGTAGAATTGGAGTAAAGAGCTTGTCATCTGGAAGCCACCATCTAGCTGTGGTAGGGTCGTTGAAGTATTTCGTCATGTTATTTCTAGCTGTTGCGCATTGAATATATCTACAAGAGAAGCCAAAGTCAGTATATCAAGTATCTGATAGTCGTAGCCTTAATGAACGATGAAATGAGGAGGCTAGTAGTTTTAACTTACCCCGTGGTCTCAACTAGAGCAAATTTCTCGCGCAACCAGTTTCGGTGGTTTGAGTCTGATGGAAGAAACATTGCAGCCAAACCAAGACATGCTTGCACGCAAAGCAGAGAACCCTTAGGGCTCTGAGAATATTTCTCGATTCCCTCGAAGATCGCGCAGATAGCATATGCTCTTTCTTGGCATTCTTTGAATTGGGGTCCACTTGGGTTAGATATAGCCATCTGGAAATTGTGCATCATTACGAGCGAGTGGAACTCCGCTCGTAAGACATTAATGCCAAACAATGGTGCCTTGTAAAGTTTATGATTTGGAGAGGTCAGGTCAACAACCCCATATTGATCTTTGGTATGTGGTTCTTGTGTGAAATCGATTTCACAGGCGGGATCTAGTAGATAGTGATTCATTCCATTGAAATATTGGTTGAGCATCATGAGATGGTTCCATGCTCGGCGATATACTGAGACGGATCGAGGGCGTTGTTGCTGGCCTGAAAGTTGAGGTGCGCAATCCTCTCCGAGCAAATGCGAAGATGCGAAGCACCTTCTTCCTGGAGCAGCAAAACGTTGTGAGGATCGGTCTTTGCACGCTCGCCCATATCTTGAACGTAGTGTACATACCACTCTTGAGGAAGAGCAGTGGCGAATCGGCCCATGATTCCCACAAAGCAGTCGAATCTAGAGTACCAAGCTAAGAGAACACGACCGATCGAGGTTTCCATGACATTACTAATATCGTAAAGCTCTATGATGATATTCCTTGCGGCAACTTGATGGCCCATGACACTAATCCAGTCACCAAGATATTCCTATATCACAGCTAAGTTAGCAAGGTTTGGAAGTGATATTGGATATCCTGTTATTGAACTGGGTGGTACTTCGTGATATACAAAGTTTGACTTACTTCCATTGTTGCCAACTGTAATATAGCAGCTAGACTGACAACCGATTGCATACATCCTTTTCCGGTTTTACTTAGTAGCATTGTTATTGATGAGTTGAAAGGTACGAGAAACTCTTCAATAGATGAGTTTTCGTTCTCTAGAGCGCGTAGGTACGATGCAAAGCTGTAGATGGCATATAACAAAGTTTCGTCATATAATGCTAGATTTGGAAGTGTGACTGAAAAGAATTGATCCGGGTCACTAATGACACAATAGTGATAATGTGTGATATTGGCATGGAACCAGTCCATGCATTCTTTCATCTTGGTGGGTAGATGAGAGTAGTCCATTAGTTCGCTATTTCCGTTTAATCGGCCATCAGGCCCAGTTGAGGTACTGTCACCGGTGGATGCAGGAGGTGACTCGTCTGTCGAGTATTTCCCGCTGTCCGATATGGACTCGGGGCTGTTTGCGTGGCTGTACACGGATTTCCCATTGCCAAAGGGTGATGCTGTGTCATAGGACTTGGATGTGCTTGCTTGAGGGGACGACGCCGTCTCATCTTCGTCTACGATTGTCTCAAGCTTGGTAGTGACGCTTTCTCCATTGTTGTCGGTCTTTTCTTGCTTGTCCGATGGCTCGCCTTTGGGTTCTGGCTTAGTAGATTTGCCATTTTTAGAAGTAGCCTTTCCGTCCTTGTTTTTAGGCTCAGGGTATGTGCACTCCCTATCACCTTTCTTGCAACCTTTGATTGCCTATGTTAGCGAAAAGTTCAGTGTTATTGGTAAGAAGAAAGGTGTGTAGTTGATTAATGACTTACGGTCACAGATTGGACGCCCCTCGTCGCACTATTCCACAGGCGTTAGCGTATAGTTCCCATAGTATATGTTTTGGGGCCATATTTAGTATTATACCTTTACGCGACGTTTTCTACACATGAGACAACCAGAGCGAGTCCGGCGATGCTTCACCTGCTCCATTCCAGCGAATCGTCTACGCCATCTTTGAGGATTGGGCATTTGATATCTGGGAGGCTCGGCTCCTTCAGATTGCTGGAAGTATGGAGCTGGAGAATAGGGTAGAGTGATAGAAGAGGGCGCCATAGGGATAGGTGCAACAGGCATGCCAACTGAGGGAATACCAGGCACAGGTACACCATTAGCATCTACAGGATGCATTGGCGCCTGGCCACCTGACATAGTAGTCAGGAAACGTTCGTAGTACTCATCCATTTTGCTGGCTAGTGAAGTGAATATTTTTGTCTTCTATGGTGAGTGTGAGGACTGTGGCTGATATGAATTCTCGGGGGCTAGATTAGGAAATCAGTGAAGGTCATCGAGCAAAACACGCGAACGTTCGATGCTATGGTATTGATATGACCAAAGTGGGTAATTAGACCAAACTAGTGAAATATGAAGAAAAGAATGATAGTGTAGGTGCGTGCTGGACTAGTGCTATATAAGTAGACTAATCAACTGTTCGAGTGATATTATCGAAGAAAATATTCTGTAAGGCAGACCAAACAGGCTAAAATCCAGATATATGAAAAAAGAAATGAAGACAAAGAGATGAAGACATAGAGAGAATCAATGTTGTTTTTGTACAACGCAATGAAGCGTACGGATGTGTAGAGACGACGAAATGGCTTCAAGGGCCACCGGGTTGGCGCGGCAGCGTGATCAGGGCCGTAAGATTGTGTGATAGGAATGATGGAGCCACGAGTGAAGAGGAAAGGAAGAAAAGAAAAAGAAGCTAGTGGGACTTCAAGAAGTCTATATGGAAAGACAGAAATAAATAGACGAGGGTCCGGAAGATGCTCGACTCGTGGCAGCACGCTGGCAAACAAAGATGAGGGTCCATTCAACAATGGGTCGCAGGGACAGGGCGGGAAGTTAATTTCGCCGGTAGACAAAAAATGTAGCGTTTTGTGGGCGCAAGTGATGTGAGGGGAGTTTTATGTTCTTGTTTTCCACTCTTCCGTCGAGAGCAATGACACTTGTGGTTTGTACTTGTGGTTTGTGCCTCGAGTTGATCGATAAATAAAAAGAGTTTGGCTAGTGGCAGACGCAACAGTAGCATTGGCCGCTCAGACAGGCGTCTTCTAGTTCTAGCGGAGCCAGGCTAAAGGTCGCAGCGGCAATAATGATAATAGTAGTATTTAAAGTGGTAGTGAATGCCACAGTCGAGGTTATCAAGTTAGAACGGGAAGGTTCAAGGAGTGGGGAAGATGCGATGCAATGCGATGAAGATGTAGACCTAAGTTTGGCCATACTACTCAAGCAGAATTTAGATGAGGTTCTAGGTGCAAGCAGGCCGGCTAGCAGGCAAGCTGACAGGCTACTCAGTGAGAAGTGAATGCGGATTCAATTATGGTGTATAAATCTGTCGATGGAATGGTGTGCAGTAAGCGGATCGATGCGGTCTGGCACTTTGGATCAGCTGAGCTAGCCCGTCTGTTGTTTTTCTTTTCTTTATCTGGAGATTCCCAAGCTTCCGGAATCGATGAGCAAAATCTCGATGGATCGTATTTGAATGGCGATGGTAATGGTTCGACTAAAACAAAACAGATATAGAAAATAAATAAGCAAGAGTTGTGTGTGTTGCTTGGTAAAGAAAGAAGATGGTAAAAAATAAAGCAAAGCCCGGACGCTGCAAACAGAAAGAGCAAGCTAGTGCAGTATCCTAACAGTGGGCCGTAGAGTCTAGAAGTGGCAGTTTCCTAGATTAGTTAATTCTCACGAGTCCGCTACTATTATTGGATTAGTGTAGCCCTTAGCAAGCAATATTCTAAGCTGGCAAAAAACCAATGGATTTATTTGTTTAACTTGAGAACAGACGAAGAGGGGACCTAATAAGGCGACAGCGGACGATTATGCATTTGCAGAAAAATATGGTGATATATAGTCAATGAAAATATTTGAAGAAGGGGCGATAGAAGTCTTCAATGAAGTCTTACACGGGCTAAATCTGTATATACAAGAGCAGCAGCTGAATGCAATCAATGCAAGAATACACATATTTGTAGTAACTCCTAATCAGATCTATGCACGGCAACACTGCATGGCTGATATCCAGATATTACTTGTGCGAGATATAGAAAGAAAAGCAAAATGGCTGATCATATAGATATATAAACATATCTGTACATGCCCAAGCTAAAGTGATCGGCAGTGCTTGCGCAAGTTCCATAATCTTGGAGACGGGCTACGCTTACAGGCTCCTATAACTAAGTACTGTATAGCAGAGACCTATATTTTACTTGATCCAGCACTGTTCTGACAACTCCAAGATACCCCAGCCATAAGATAGCACCGGTACTCTGGTGTTAGACTCAGGTTGCAGACAGCATGCTTGGGACGAAATCCGATATCTAATATATCTAGGCCAAGCCGGCCTCGCCCTGAATGGCGAGATTGTCGAAGTCAGAAAGCTCATGGTTCCATTCCCAAAACAGATGCAGCTTTCCCAACGCATACATATATCTTGTTCGATTATTAAAGACATACATAGGCCTGGAGCTACTCAGCCAAAGATGTGTCTGAACGAAAAACTGGTTTCTCCAGGAGCAGCTTCACCTCCATTTTGCTTGCCGTTTCAAGGGCTGTTTGGTGATAATTATGGCGTATATCATGTCTTAAACATAGTATTGAGTGGTATCTTCCATAGAAGGCGTTTTCCAATAGACAAGTTCTATCTCCCTGTGTTCGGACTATGGCGGTCGGTAACCTGTTTGATCAGACCATGAACTATTTGGGGGGATCTCAACACTGAGAAAAAAGAGAACTCGATGTCCAACCTATAACCAAGTAACAACTAATCATGTTCAAAAATTGCCCAATTAAGTACAACAAGGACTCGAGCCATAACTTCAGACTAAGAAAGTTCAACCTGTTAGACTCAGCCTTCTGAGAGACAACAAGGGAAATCCCTTTTCTTTGGTTTCAGGGATTCGCTTGTCAATCCTAGCCTACAACCAAACGCTACTAATTTGGTAAAAAACTACAGGCAAAGGCTTTCGTCACTACGGTCAGGCTAGTCAATTGTTCCGCTCTTCTGATGTAAGATTTCCAAGTCCGCTGGTGGCTTATCCACTCCATTATTAGCCTATTACATACTATATTTATACTTTGAAGACATGGTCAACCTTTGGTACTCCACATACCTCTCAGACCACATATTGAAAAACATAATATATATTATAGGTTAGCAAACAGTGCGCAGGTAACATCGGGAAATATTACACAGGGAGCAATCTTTGATCACTTTTCTTCATTCTTCTTATTCGAGGCGGGCAGATAACGGACGGAATTTTCTCATGGTGGGATTGATATTATAATATCATCACAAAAGACGGGCCATTATATGCCGATAACCCCGGATGATGACGATGCCAGCAACCATGGCCCTAATAACATCTGTACCTACGTATCATTTGTTCATGCCACTAATACTAATACTACTTGATCAGTCCTTACCCTGAAGTTGCAATAAGTAGTATGAGCCTCAGGTTGCACAGGACCAGGCCTATCCTATGGTTCTCCCTAGCGCTTTCTACAGGCTCTGTTTTCTTGATCAGGGTCTATTTAGCAGCAAACAATGCCAAATACAGCCGAGAAATAAACAAGATAAGCTTATGATATCGCCAAACATGGCCTTGCTCCCAGTATCTGCTTTGATCCATGACAGCTGTCTCCATATTTTAGTGCATTTTTTCAATCGTAACTCCAACGCCCCTCCTTCTCCTAGCTAATATAATGCCAGCGTCATACACACATTGTCAAACCTTATACTATTAGTATGTATGTACATACATGTGTAGTTGTTGAGGTACGCAATTACTTCTCCCTAGGCACTATGAGGATTTTGGAATCACGAATATCCGCACTAACTATGTAGCAAGGATATGAGTTCTTTCACTAACAGTTTATTATGTATTAGCACATCATTGGTTGCTCGCTAGTGGCGCTTGCAGCTAGGCCTGAATAAAACTCTTGTAGTCTCGAACATCACAAGGTTATGCCCTGAGATGAAGGCGTAATCTTCGGAGGGTTCCAGTTTCCCGAGTCGGACCAGATAAACACGAACTACCGCCTTAGTTTCACTACTATCACCAAGTACTACTAGTAAATCTTTGACCTCCATCTACTAGTTTGGTTTGACATAATATTCAAGCTAAAAACCAATAGAATGCAAACCACCTCTTCCTCTTTTTTGGGGGAATATTACGCCAAGAAACACTCGCACTATCAAGTCCTATCTACATCTATAGTAGCAATTGTGTCTGGTATTCTATTCCTAGACTATATTCAACACTAGTACCGTCCGTTCGCCGCAGGATTCTCCTGCAATGCAGCTTTGATGCCCACCGCCCAGCAGCCGGTCAACCAAGCCAAGCCTAAACAGCTGGCTGCAGGATGCAAGTCGTGCATGAAGGTCACCATTGCCGGATCTATTTGACTGGCAAAGACGAACGGATATATCATTATCAGCGGTGTCTCAAAAAGTGCGAGTCCACAAACGAAAACGTGATCTCCCAAGTACTACTTCATATGCAGATGTTGCCAACATGTACAAATACATTCAAATCATATTCTCACTCCCTCCGGTCTGATTCCCTTTTTGTTCTGTTCGTGTGAAAGCGTAGCTGTTCCTCCACACAAATAGTTCATTTTACTTATCCACGGTGAATGATACCGCATTGAAGCATGGCAGCGTAGTAGCGTAGAAGAGTGATGGCAGCATGGCGAGATAGGGTATCAAGAAAAGTCACTAGTGGCCAGATCATGCCATTTCGGCGGTCGACAATGTGTCGATTCGTCCTTCTAGATCTAGTATTGTCACGGCCTAATGTGACCTCATAAACAGAAATCGATTGTCATTATTTGGGGGCCTTTTTCGTTCATATCTGCATAATAATTGCCTTGACGGCCCAAGGTCCCGTATTTATAGAACGACTCCCTTTAGCTGTCGGGTTTCTAAACGAGTTTTTGCTTCCTTTTTCTCGCGTTTTGCATTTTGCATGCGTCATATATCTGTACACAATTTAGATATGTATGTATATGTCTATATCTCATTCATGTCTGTACGTATGTATCTGTATGTATGTACATAATCAAATTTACGGCCTAGTCAGACTGTAACACCTAATCATTACAATGTCCCTTGCTTCGGCCCGCAGATGGAAAACGGCACAGCTAAAGGCCAACTTCAAATCATGGATAGCAGAGTGCGAGCCAAGAAAACACCTTGGGGCCCGTTTGGAAACAAAGACTGTCTACAAGGTGGACTGGTTTAAAGACCGGCACAGGTCTACGGTGGGACGGACCTTAACTGCCCGGACAGGCCATGGCGACTTTGCAGAGTACCATGACCGTTTCGAACATACGGATGCGGAAAGACCACTTCGGGCTAGCTTTTTCAAAAAGCTACTTCAGAAAGAGAGTTCATGCAAGTATCTTGCTAGGAGACTAGAGGTGAAATGGAGGCACTACAGAGCCCATGCGCCAGAGACGAGGCCTCATCAGAGGGCTAGACAAGTACAGCGGAGGGGAAGTGACCGAGGATTATTTGGTGTGGTTTTTGTTTCTGTTTTTCCTACTTACTATTCTATGTTTTTATTTTTATGTTTTTACTACTCCTTTTTTTCTTTGTATTTGTTTTACTGCTGCTCATAGTGGAAGTGTGGACCACTAGTTCTTCGGGGCTATAGGGGACGGTGTCGTCCCGAACATACAGAAGCCTTTGAGTGTGTCCAAGCGGAGGACTTTAAATATATGTCCGGTATCCAATTCGGCGTCGTATGATCTTAGTGATTTAGGTAGACGTTAAATATAATCAAATCAAATCAAATCAAACACCTAATCGCCTCCATTCCTTTTTGCCGGGATAACGACAAAAACGGGGTGTATACAAACTACGTTGCTGTACATATACGTACAGATATATTCTCTCCACATGGGTTTACCAAGTTCTCCTAGACCCCGTCGCAACGATTGATTCTGTCCCCTACCTGCATGATGCATTAGATCAGAATAAGAAAAAATAAAGAGTCTAAAAAAAGCAGATACCCGCCGCTACACATGACGACGATACGACAGGCCAACGGCCAATTAGCCCCGATGCGGTGGACCAGAGTAGCACAAGATGGCTTCACCCCTCTTCACGTTTGGGCCCGCCAGTAAGAGCCTAAGGTCAAACTTAGCTCAACTTAGCTAAACCAAGGCAAAGGCAAAGGCAAAAGTAATGGTAATGGAATGGCAAAGGAAATGGCAAACGCAATCGCATTTGGAACTCTAAAAAGCTAGGCAAGGTAAAGCCAGACTCAACCCTAAGGACGAAAATGATAAGCAGAAAGAGATAGTCAGCTGCTACACTTGGCTATTGTTCTCAACTTTTTACCAATAAGACTTTGAAGTTTTCTTTTTTGAGAACTATTAATTTGACATAGATGATGTTCAGTAGGGAGGTGGGAGTCGTTGAAAATGCTTCTAAACTGTAGATAAGGTAAAAGGCCTTATGCAAGTCTATATTCAATATACGTCTAGTGGTTAGTGCAGATAAGAAATGAAAAATGAAAAGGCCAAGTGCAAAGTGCAAGGTCCAAGTGAACCCAAACTCTACTAATGGCTTTTACTATCATTTTTCATTTCAAGTTCAAGATCCAGCAGTAACAAAGAATGCCATACAGATATAACTATGAATAAGGAGGCTTTAGTTGGAAACTGTAGTAGGAACTTTATCAAAGACTGTAGAAACTAGAAATAGTTATAGAAAAGAAACAGTCTTCACTCTTAAACCCCAAAAGGGTCTAGATATTTAATTTCTCACGGACAATTAATTGGTGGTTACATCTAGCTAGAATATTAAGGGATATGTAGTTAGATACATAGAATAGAGAAATAGCGTAATAGCCATGCAGACAAGACGGTCAGTCATCAACGTAGTCAAGGACAGTGGGTCTTTGATGAGGTTTCGTCTTGAACATACTCCTAAGTGATGGCACTGAACTATGTGTTTTGTGTCTACAGAAAAATAACTATTTCATGAGAGAGTTGATACCAGTCATTCTCTAGCTGTCCTGGGCGTCAATTTTTGCATCATCACGACCCCCATTACTGTCGACCTTTCAACCCATGTTATTGCCCCTTTGGCCTTCGTCATCTTAAGAGGCATTAGAATTGGCATTGGTGTTACTGATGACCACAGCCTTCGACCTATCTGTATATAGGATCATAAGCCACCTCAGTGTCATCCACTTCAATACTCGTACCACGATCCTCTGCATTTCCCAATCTTTTTCCAAGTTCATCGCGGTGATAGTAAGCACCCAAGATGAAATATACATAGCCATATGTATAGTCGTAGTCTTCGTCGACGCCATCGTCATCGTCCAATCCTTTTTTTCTCTTGTCTGAAGGCTGTGGCTTGGCATCATTTGTTCCTCCGCCACTATGTCTTTTGAAAGGTTCATCTCCTTTGATTAGCTCCATCAATGGTTCTAGTATACTACCTTCTTCTTCCTCGATGTAAAAGACATAGCGGTCTTCTCCCTCGGTAAGAAAGCCCTTAACATGGAGAAGAATAGCTCAGGCAAAACGAGCAAACACAAACGGACTGATGGCTTATCAAATCTGGCATGTTCATGATGATATTGATTCCATACCTCAACAGATAAGGTACTGATAAGATGGATGGCAAACCTAGCTACAGGTCTTGAAGAAGTATTTTGTGAGCAAGGCTTTGGGACGATTGCAAAACTTCGTCTGTCGAAACAATGGCGCAGCTCACTTCAGATCTCTATGAGATTAATAGGATTAGAGTCAATATCGCCAGTGTTAGCATCTTCAGCAATTTCGCACTCGTGGGACATTTTATTCCATCTAGACCAGCTTTTTTCTTCTTGTGGGACAAGGTGTGCGCCCTTAATGGCATACGTGATATTGACGATAGCACAGCATCCCCATAAAGGTGTAAAGACTGAGGCATCTAGCCAATATTTCCTGATACAATCATGGGGAAATATCCTCTCCTGGAAGGTGGGTACAACTGGATTGATTCTAGCAAAATATTGTTAGTGAGAAACTCACTATAGCAACATTTAATGGCATATACCTTGGCAATCTTCCATTATGAAGTAGTACCATTCTTCAGTTAGCACATCATCAAGCAGCTCTTATACTTTGGAGCCAGTTCTCGAGAGTGAGAGATAGCGTTTATAAAAGCAAATGCCCGCTGGCAAGCGGGCATTTGCTGTTTGGTGGGGAACACTAAATATTCCATTTCCGTTTGAATAAACCCTTAGAAGCATTGGGAGGGTAGTGTATCCGTCATTGTAGCCTGGTTGACTAAAGGAGATTGGCCTCTTCGTGTATCTGTTATCCTGGGGTGAATGTTGGTGGTACTTCATGTTGTTGAAGCTTTGTGTATGTGGCAAGTGATTGTTACGAACCGGGCGAACAGGACTTATGTAATCGAAGGGGGACGAGAGTGGGAGAGTTTGCACACTGAACAAAGATTCAACGAGGGACGTTCTTAATATCACTAGCTATCTAGATAACATGAAACAAATGAGAGTTATTAATCAGTTGCAAGCATGGGAGATGAAAAGGAAGAGACCAAAAAATGAAACATGATAGAGGGGAAGACCAGTACTTATACTTTTGTAAAGTACTGGTCAGTCAGGTATCACAGAACAGCCTATCATACAAACTCAACCACGGCAAAACCGAGAAACCAGGCAGAACTGAAAACCCAGGTAGAATAGAACAGAGGGGAATCAACACTCAATGAAACGGAATAGGACGAACAACCATCTTTGTGGAACCTTGTGAAGCATCGTGACAGGTCCTAGCATAATGCATGGCCTGAGCACAAGGTTGTCATGAAATGACACCCGAACGGGACAACACAAATCAGAACAGAACAGAACAAAGGGTCCGGCACAAACTATGACACATATGCAAACTGCCACTTCATGACAGTGATTGAAAGTCAATACCGAAATTGAAGGACAATGCCTAGTTAAAAAAAAAAATGAAAAGAGAAGTCTTTAGAAATCGATCAAGAGGCTATAAACTATTAATATGTAGAAAAAAGCGGATTAAAAAGAATTCATCTTGATTGACAGACAAAAATTGCAAATTCGGAAGAAACGTGATTATACCTAGGGTTATGGGATAATATACCATAATTTATCTTCTGTAGTTATATAGGAGAGGTAGCTTAACTTCTAAACTTATACAAGTTAACCATGATAGCTATGTTCCTTATAAGGTTGCCAAACTGCCTCTCTCCTAGAGTTTCCTTTTTATTGCATGGATGACTTTAGACAGAGGCATAAACTCTACTGCTGACTGAAATAAAGACTACAAAAGTAGTTTATCATGAAGGCTACATAGTTAGAGTAATTTGTATAGCTATACGTTATATATATACAGCCGAAGAATGCCGGATGAGTAATTTCGCCAAGATGGAAATATACAAATAATTTTACAATCCCATGGAAACGTTTGTAAGATTGTTGATCAAAATCTTGAGCTGCACACGAATAGAAGTCAACAAATAGGTTGGCGATGACATTGTATATACACGTACTAGTATTCCCGGAACACTGAGTTCCGCTGTTACCAGTTACAAAGCGAAAGAGAAGGTGACCCTTCACAATTTGTAAGGACTGTATTCCTTAGTTCAAACCCCACCAAATGGACTCAGAATAATTAACTTACATGATAATGGAGTCTACAATTTAATAAATAGCGAGATGTCCCACTTTGCAAAGACAAGTCTTTTTTCAAAGCTCAAGGGGCTAATAACAACGAACTTTATTGACAAGTGAGGTAATCTCGTAGTGGTGAACACACCCAGTTTTTCCTTTCATTTACAGCACAAATGTCACAAATCTTGTCACGCAAAAGTCCGGCCAACAGTCAAAAACATGAAGTGATCACGACCGGAGTTTGATTCATATTATACAGTTTTCGTACATGGCCCTTCAAAAAGAAGACCTAGTGAAAAGTACATACGCACCTTTTGCAATCACAATCACAATTTCTTGATCAGATATGCATCGCACATAAATTTAGCTCCGTACATCCAGAATGTTATTGGAAATGGAGCTTTCAATGCTGTTGGAGGTCTGTTTCTGTTGCCACATTCATAACACGCAATGACATGTCCACTCTACGATATTTGCGTTTATGTACCATAAATTCACGCTATACCGACTTAGGGTTAATACATGGAGGGTTATCTTTTTGACTATTAACACGTGACTTTTTCAGGTCATACCGACAGGCCGGCCGGCCGTGCGTGATTCCACTTTGTTTGACGATGATGTTTCGAGTTTCAGTTTTTGGCCCAGGGGAAAGTCGTCTACAGTACAAAGTGTGCTGTTTCGGTGTTTCATGAACAAGACGCGCCTGTGGGAGAAAGAAGATGAACAAGGAGCTTTGGAGCTTTGGAGCTTTGGGCGTCTATATGACGGGCGTCTGGGAAACCCGTAGTTATAGCTTACCTTTTCTTTCTTGCTGTCAATATATTTTGTAACTTATTTCTCTACCTTCTTCCATTATTTCTGTTAAGCTACACCTTTATCTTTATCGCCATTGCTAGTTCAATCGTTCCTTTCTCTTGTTCTTAATTACACTGTGGCCTGGCGCCCAAGCATCGTTCTCATTTTTGTCTTTAATAATTGTTCTACCTTAATTGTACTTCATATACCCATCATCGCCACCATGAGCAGCCTTAACAACTACGTTGATGCCTTCCGCATCGACCGCTATCTACAGCGCAACATTGATCTTTCCGTCTATACCTGGGACAACCTCAAAGAAATCGAAATATCCACATACGTCCTTCTCTTCATCACACTTTGCGGCTTTCTCGTGCCTTTAATCGTCATCTTGCCACCACTTCCGCTCAAGTTCAGTGAGGCCCTTGTACAAACTCACACTCTACTTACCGTCCGTACATCGCGCGCTGGAAACGCACCTTTCCGTTCTCTTAATGCTTCTGCCCCTCAAAAGGCATCTACATCCATCTCTAAAATTGCTCGGCTCTGCGCATATCCCGTGATCCCCTGCCGCGGAATCGAGCTGGCAAAGTCTAAAATCGTGCGACGGGGCATGCAATATGATGCACTATATGCCTTCGTGGAACAGGCTCCGGGTGCTTCCGAATGGGATATTCTTCTCCCCTCTACCTGCCCCAACCTAGGTCGCCTTGGCATCGAGATTTGGGTTCCCGATATCATCAAGACTCGCGGCTCGCTAGACAAGGCTCCCAACGAGGCTTTCCTCATCATCTCATTCCCGTGGGTTGAGCGTGGCTGGCAGGGTATCTTGGCTCTACTGCTAGCAAAGGTCTACAAGGGCCTTGCTGGACAGCCAGACAAAGAAGCTCTTCTGCCTATCGAGTTCCCTACCAAGGACGAAATTGACGGTATTGGCTACAAGTACGAGCCAGTTCGTATGGGCTCTCAGACTGTTCGTCTGCTAAACATGGGCCGTGAACTACCCGCTGAAATCGCAACTTATCTTGGCATCAAAGGAAAACTTGGCCTTGTCCGCGTTGATCGTTGCCTTGATGGCGAGATGGGTACACGCGAAGTCCGCTCTCTATGCATGTTACCCGAGAAGCTAGAGGAAAACTCCAAAGATTGGGTTATTCGTCGCCCGAACATCACTGGTAAGTCTATTATATAAGTCACACCTTATGCACTACAGTTTATTGACGTAGATCCTCCAACAGTCACCGAGTCATTACCAAAATCAGGCAAGGGTATCAAAAAGATGAACTTCAGCCAGGGCGACTCCATGTTTAGCTCCGATTGGTCTTACGATGTGTCTACATACTCAGACGGTGCTTTACAGCTCGTTCCTCTACCGTCTGAAGAGGCCTCGAAGATTCCCGAGTCGTTCCTTGAAGTTGGCATGGGCGTCGTAATCGAGTAGACTATGGGCATTTGACACAAGTCTCTCGACCAGTACATATAGAGACATTATTACAGAACATATCCCAAACACGACGACTGTAGCATAGTTTCACATTAACAAATATATAAGGCGTGTTCCATGAACAAAATATTCATCAAGAACATATGTAGCAAAAAATGTAGCATAATAAGAAAAGCCTGAACCCGTCATAATACAATCAAATACCCCAATGCTGAAAGACCCAAATGCAAATACCAATTCCCGATATGCCGAGCCTCTCCAGATTTGATGAGAGATAATATTGGATCCTACCAATAAAGAAAAAGTAAAAGAAAAAAGAAAAAGAAGAAAGAAGGAAGAAAAGAAGGAAACAGAAGTTACAAAGTTTCGAATCATATACAGAGACACAGTGATAGTGCTGTGTTAATTTATTTCATGTCTGCCGGTGTTAAGGCCTGCACCATACTAGTTCCTTCGCTAAAGCGGGTGCGGAAGATACGGTTGGCATTCTGGAACATGCCATCCTTGAGGGAGACAACGATGAACTGAGAGCCCTTGAAGCGTGTCTTGATCAGACGGCCAATATTCTGCGTGTGTGAAAGATCTAGAGCGGCATCGACCTCGTCAAGAATATACATCGGCGCTGGCTTAAACTGTAGTAGCGCCATAATGAGTGATAGGGCAACCAGAGAACTATCGAACAAGTTAGTAAGCCATTCTGTCTTGGGTCGCTATAATAAAGATGTGATTTAGGCGACTTACCGTTGACCACCACTTAGCTCAGTCAAGCTTTGCTTCCAAACTTTACCCAGGCAAACCTTGACCTCGAGACCATCACCGATCGTCTTGCCTTCTGGTGGATCTAGCTTAGCGAAGCTTCCACCAGGTAACAGCTCCGAGAAGATCTGGCCAAAGTCAGCGTTGACTTTCTTCCATGTTTTCTCTAGCGCCTTGGTTTTGTAATCGTCCAGTGACACAATTGTTTCCTCGATCTTGCGCTTGTCGCGAATGACAGTCTTCATCATCTGCTTTAGCGCTGCTTCCTTCCTCTCTACATTGTCAATCATGTTCATGACCTTGGGGTTGATCTTCTTCTTCATGCCCTGGAATCTTTCCGTCAGGTTGTTCAGGGTAGATCGACACTCGCGGATGTTCTGGCTCTTATAGTCGTAGGGAGTTCCCTGGCGGCCAAAAAGATTCATTTCATCGGCAATCCAGTCGTGCTGTTCTTCCATGTGCTTGACGGCAAGTCCAGCATCCTCACGCTCTTTGTGCGATTTTTCGGTCTGATGGCCAAGTGTCTGCATCTCGAGGGATTCTTCCGTGAT
Source organism: Davidsoniella neocaledoniae (assembly GCA_009806295.1). NCBI lineage: Eukaryota > Fungi > Ascomycota > Sordariomycetes > Microascales > Ceratocystidaceae > Davidsoniella > Davidsoniella neocaledoniae. The sequence continues at coordinate 8,984 of RHDR01000072.1, read as the reverse complement.
ACGAGCGTTCTTGGACCTCATGGCCTCTTCAAGTGCCCGTAATTCGTCGTTGAATACATGAAGCTTGGCTCTCTCATCGTCTAGGCGGGCTTGAATTGAAGCATGTTCATCCTGGATCTGGGCTTGTTGCTTGACCAAACTCTCAATCTCTTCTTGTTGAGCTTTGATAGCAAGCTCGACTTCTTGTAGTTGCTCGCGTGCATTCGAAAGATCGACGCCAGCTTGTTCTGAGTCTAGCTGAGCGCCCTGAAGCTCCTTTTGAAGAGACTTAACACCAGAAGTGTTCTTTGTCAGGTTCGCGCGAAATTTGTCTAAAGACTTTTGCAGCTCAATCAGCTTTCCGTCTTTGTTGTTGTCGAAATCCTTCATATCCTTGTCGATGCGTTTAACGTCAGCGCTGGCTTCAGCATGGCGCTTCTGTGCCTCAGAGATATCTACGATAAGTTGTTGGATAGTCTGTTTCATGTTCTCAACTTCGTGGATGATTGAGGATGAAGAGTTGCCACTGATTTGTTCTTCGGCAAGTTTGATCGCATGAGACTTGAGATCTAGCTCCTGCTTTATTCTCCGTGCCTTGTCTAGCTTAGACTTCTCCGTGCCGATCTTGATTTGTAGAGCCTTAAGGGTAGCCTCCGTCCGGCGCAGTTCTCGCATGATGTTGTTGAGTTTCTGTAGAGTGAGGAGCACACCGCTAGAATTGGGCGCACTACCACCAGAAAGAGTACCAGATGGATCATAAGAATCTCCCTGGAAAGTGATACTACGCATGCGAACATTGGGATCGAAGGTGGTCTTTTTGGCAGTCTCAGCGTCTGCGCAAATGAGAGTATTTCCGAAAACAAACTCCATAGCAGCAGAAACTTCTTCATCATAACCGACGAGAGTGAGAGCAAGATCAACCTTGCCGGGTGCGATTCTTTGTGCAGTCGCAATGGCTTGCGCAGAAGCTCTGAAGGGGGCGATCTTGTTGAGAGGGATAATGGTGACACGCTTGCGAAGTTTTCCACCGTGAAGAAGTTGGGTGCCGGTAACCTCGTTGTCAACTACGACGTTGTAAAGACGGCCGCCAGCACAAATCTCGAGGGCGGTACCAGCCTCAAGATGCTCTTGGTCAACAGTGAAAAGTTGTGCTACAAGACCCTTCACCTTAGACCGGTCAAAGTTTGGCACCGGATCGGCGTAGTTGAAGTCAATATTGGCGACCTTTCTCTTCAGTTGATCGGATTCTTGGCGTAGATTTCGTATCGTTTGTTGTAAGGCTGTCTCTTGCTTAAAGAGTTCCTCCTCTTGTCCTGGCTCAACTCCCATTTCGACCATTTTGGCCTGTAATCTTTGAGCCTCTACCTTCATAGACTCTAGATCGTGCAGAAGGCTAGCATTTTGCTCTTTGGCTTTCAATGCGCGAGGCTCTTCAGCTGTGATGCGCTTCTCAAGATGTGCAATTTTGATCTTTGCTTGTTCCTGAACAGTCGCAGCAGCAGAGGCGCGGTTCCGAGCATCTTGTAGCTGGCCTTGGTAACCACTCTCTTTTCCATCTTTGGAGGCAACACCAGTTTGCAGTGTCTGGAGCAGCTCCTCTTTAGACTCGGCCTCGCGGCTTTGTTTTTCTAGCTCCTCCTTGGCTGAATCATATCTCGTCTTGGCCTGTTCATAGAGCTTAGTTTTCACTTCAAGAGAGGCTTCCAGCTCCGCAACAGCCTTTTCGATGACAGACTTCTTATCTAGTTCTTCGGTTTGACTGGATTTCTTGAGATCTATGACAGTGGAGAGACGAACAAGCTCGTTTGAGTGTTTCTTGACAACGTCTTCTAATGCAGCTGTCTTCCCCCCCTTCTTCATTTCCTTTTCTCGCTGGGCACGAATACGTTTCACGTCTTCTTCCAAGTGAGATATCTCGCTCTTCAGTTTGTTGGTAGAGCCTTCGAGATCCTTGAGGCGTTGCTTCTTGCCGTCAAGATCAGCGCCGGATTGTTGTAGTTTCTCCTGTAGTCTGACATAGTCGTGAGCCACTACAAGACGGGTCAATCTCTCAAGATCGTTCTGAGTTTGTTGGAAGTCGAGGAACGCTCTTTTTTCAGTCCGAAGCTTCTCCAGCTTTGGCTCAATCTCCTCTCGTAGAAGGGCAGTGATTTCCTGGAGCTTAAGATCTTTTTTAGACATAGTCTTCAGAGCCTTATCACGACGATCTTCAAACATGCGCGTGCCAGCAGCCTCTTCGATCATGGCGAGAATCTCGACAGCCTTCATATTCAGGACCTTGGTAATGCGACCCTGCATGATCAAGAAGTTGGGGTTGTTGATATTCAGGCCAACAGACTGGAATAAATTCTGGACGGTCTGTTGCTGAGCTCTGTGACCATTGATCAAATATTTCGATGTACCGCCCAAGACGATCTGGCGGGTAACGCTGATTGTCGCATATTCTTCGAAACCGATGGGAGACTTCGACTTGTCGCGGTTATCGAACACAATAGTGACAGAGGCTTTGGTGACACCAGCTTGGCCACGCTTGTAGATCAAATCCTATGCGCTGTAAGTTACTGAGCGTATATTGAGCAGAGCCTGTGGGAGACGGTACCTGCAGGTTCTGAGCTCTGACGGTGGTCATGTTGGTGATACCCAGGACGAAACATATCGAATCCAGAATATTAGATTTGCCAGAGCCGTTGAGGCCTGTAATGGAATTGAAGCTCTCATCCCTGGGTCAAAGTGTCAGCTCGAGATATTCAGCCGGGGATGGGGGGTATAGAGGGGGAGGGGAAGTCACAGTACCATCCTGAAATAACGGTTCTCACCGCATACGACTTGAAGCCCTGTTTGTAGAAAAAAATAATGGTCAGAATATGAGTTTTGAAATTTCATGGAACAGGACATACGTCAATGATAATTTCGATCACTCTCATCGTATCGCAGAGTTCATGGACGATGCAATGAACATCCAAATATGATGTGGTGATGCTTTGTTTGGGTGGATTTTCTAGGCAAGGGACAAAAATCTCAGAGCTCAGTCCAACTGCCAATGCGACCAAGGTTGTAGTAGTGGTGCTCTTAACAAGCTTAAGGCCCCGTAGCTCGTAACGAGCTGTAGTGAATTCAGGGCCTGCAATGTTGAGGGGGGTTACTCCGTCAATGTCAACCTAACAATTGAACCTTGCTATGTTGTAAACAAATGTCCTGATAGGGTTTAGTACAGGGTCTTTGAAGTGCAACACGCACGTGATTGGCTCAATTCTTACGCCACATATTTGCTGTACTAAAGAGGGTGTGGCGGAGGCCTATTCAACACGCGCAGCGACCGCGACAGCATAAGTGGCGTCGTTCCTAATTGGGAGCGATCAAAACAAATAGAAGAGAAACAGTCGCTAATGGCAGATAAACCCAATCAAATCAAACAATGCATGAATGCATGTCTCGTTTTGCGCAGGCGACCGACTTTGAAGCTACATTCTTTTCTTCTATATACTAATCAATCTCATATTAAAGCCTTCCTGTGAAAATTACTTTTCCTATAACCGAAGCATAATACCGGCATTTTGCGCCAGTCAAGAAATAGCGCTCTGCTTACTTTAATCTCTATGCTCCTAGTCACACACTTTCATTAAGCCTTTCCTGTTTTTGGACTACCATTACCATAATAGTCATTCACATCTTCGTCCGTCCTTCTGCTTAATATACATCTTTAATCACAACCATCATTTACGGCTACAAACAACCACCCTCTAGGATATCCATCACTATGGCTATGCGAGGGGCGCGTATACCACTGGGCTCAACAGCCTGGCTGACTGAAGAGCGCAGTTCTGCAGTCAAGATCTCTGACCAAGAAGTGGAAGAGTTCTCCTTCTCGGCACGGAATGACTTTGACTGGCTCAATGAGCACATGGCTGGTATCTTCGACGAGAATGAGATGTAAGAATTAGCCCAACTATACAACACCATACGATGCAACTTCTAACCGATATATATATATATAGTAATGTCGCGGAAATTTTCAAGACACCCGGCCGCCTACGGGCCAAGACGCCACACACTACCCGGAAGCAGGATACAGTCACCGCTGCCTTGACTAACGGCGCGAGCACAGAGACAAGATTGGTACGTTTAGTTCCTCAAATCGTGCGATATGAAAGAAATCCGATATACTAACTGACATGCCATACATAGCCTTTGTCGGATATATTTTCGTCCACAACACCGACTGGTGCCCCAAATCGCTTCACACAGCAGCTCAGCCATCGTACACAATCGCCCTCGATCACGGTCCCCCATCCACCTAGAGATTCATCACCAGACGGCCCGACATCACCAAGTCCTTCTAGGCCTGCACTGTCGCCTGCTCCAGTTATAACGAACCTAAAGTCTTCCTCTCAGATTGACAATGCAACTGACTCTGGCTATTATGGTAGCCAGACATTGCATCAAGAAGTTGAGCCACCGACCTCGCCTAGTTCGCGTATACCGACAGCATCTAGAACGCGTAGTAATGCCAATAGTCTGGCGCCATCAAAGATACAACAACAGGCCGCGTATGCGACAGAGAGAGAAACTAATAACCACGACAACGATGAGCATGACCGTACCGAGCCATCATCTAGAATAGGCTCACCTAGACCAACGGGTGCGACATCACCATTCGCGGCCCCAAGCTCACCGAAGTTAAAATCTGGCACACACATTGCTTCCTCACCTCTTCGCTCATCACCTGCCAAGTCTTCACCAACAAAATCTTCACCGCTGAAGAAGTTTACAACGCAAAGTAACACTTTGGCTCGAAATGCACATAACCCCCAGCATGTCGACCCTCCTAGTGAGGAAGACGATGTTGATATGACTGAGGAAGACGAGGATGAAGAAGATGATAATGTTCGGTCTGCTTCTCCTAGCCCTATACGTTCAGTTATGCGCAAGAGCAGTCTTAACTTCGCTTCTCTTCCCGCCCGCGAGCCCCTTTCGCACAAGTCAACTGGTGCTCGTGTTTCTAGAACCAGCAATCTGGATATGCTGCGTAATAGCTATTATCCTAGAACGACTTCCGGCAAGAGTTTGGGTGGTGCTTTGGCACAGGATGAAGAAGTGATGGATGTCGACGAAGAAGCTTTAGACAAAGCCGCCGCAGAAGCCACTTCACATAATCTTACTTATACGCAGAGGTTGCAAGATCAAATCACCAAGTTGGGCGAGCAGCAAGCAAAAACTGCCCGTTCATCTAAGTCTATACATAACCTAGTTGCGTCGGCTTCAGCTGTATCTCAACCCCAACAACAAGCGGCACCACAAACAAATACCCGACCATTGCCGATCCCCAGCTCACCTACCAGAAAACCTACCGCTCCGCCTGTCAGCACTACACCTGGTGCATTCCCAGGTGGGGAGGATGATGATGACTGGTTGAATCCTCCCGTTGACAGTAGCGCTACCCCTCAAATGGAGTGCGTTGGTAATGACTTCTTGGTACCTAAAGAGCGCCAACAAGAAAGTAATGTGGACTCACCCTCACGATCTAATGCGGTCGATAGAGGCATGAGTACGACACCCAACCGTACCAAGACTGTTTCATTATCACTCTTCCCTGATACCAGCACCAACCCTGCTCTCGCACAACTGCGAGCACAAAGCCACGCCAAAACCCATTCGATATCTAGCTCTTCCCTTGTCAGTCTTCCCGAAGTAGGCGGTCCAGTCTCTCCTATGAAGTCTCCTTCTCGTACTGTGCGTGAAAGCCCCCTCAAGCATGTCAAGAACAAGCTGTCATCAATTCTCAAGAGTTCAAAAGGTCTTCTGGCTAGTAGCGCTGCTGCCAGCGCCGAAGGGAAGTCTCTCATGTCCCCGTCAGCTGCTCGTGTGATGCCAGGTGCTATGCAGTCTACCGAGTCCCTTCATGTTTTACCGACATCATCTGCCGAATCTCTGTATCCTGATCTGTCCGGAAAAGCCTCTGATCCTCAAGTTGCCACTGAAAGCCCTAGGCCAGTGCGTAAGACGCGTGGCTCAGCCGAACGGGAGCGGTTGGAAAAGCAGCATGAACGTGATACTAAGGTCATGCAAGATCAAATCGACAGGCTGGAGCGCGCCCGCGAAAATGAACGGGCAAAAGTCAAGGCTTTCAGTGAAGAGCAAGAAAAAGAGAAAGAGCGTGAACGCGAACGTATCGAGCAACAAGAAAGAAAGCAGGAACGAGAACGTGAACGCGAGCATGAGCGTGAATTAGAGCTCGAACGCGAAAAAGAGCTAGAACGTGAGAAGGAGCTCGAACGCCAGAGAGAACGGGAAAGAGAAGCTGCGCAGAGAGAACAAGAGCGTGAGCTTGCAAAGCAGGCCGATGCTGAGCGACCCAAGTCTCGTGCTGCTCTTGCTAGCCCTAGGAAAGTGATGCGACCACGTCAACAGCAAACACAATCAGAGGAGGAACCTGATGTTTCGGAAACTCCCGCTCGCCCAGGATCATCTATTGCTCGGCCACCGACTAGTCACGGTGTACGAACCAAAGAGATCAAGAGACCAACCAAGCCCATTGCAGGAAAGTCTCGTGTTGAGCCTCCTAAGCACATTGTTGTTAAGCCGACGTCCATGTACCACCCTTCAACTGCCGCTCTTGCTGCGAATCTATCAGAGACCCTTGACACTTCTGCTGCCGTCCGCCCTCAGCTCAGCCTGAAGAGCAGCCAAGGGTCTTTGAAGGAAAAGGACTCCACAATGAGTCTGAAGAGCTCTATTGCATCATCTACTGCAAGCTCTAGTCGCTCTAGAGCCACTGAGATGGCCTCTAAGAAGCGAGAGCAAGAGGAGCAAAGACGTAAGGATACCAAGGCTGAGATCGAACGCAAGCGTGTAGCTCAACAGGATGAGGCGCGCCGTCAAGAACAGCAGCGCCGTGTCGATGCTGAGAAGCAACAGCAGAAGGACGAGGACCGCAAGGCTGTAGAGAAAAAGAAGGCCCAACGTCAGGCTGCAATCGAACGGGCAAAGCAAACCCGTGCTCCTCCTCCTGCAGCACGTTCCCAGCCCAATGGTCCCCCCGACTACTCGCAGGCTCAGCCTAGCCGCCCCCCTTCTCGTGTAGCCAACAACCAGCCTGAAATTCCCCGCCCCAAGTCTGCCATGAAGGGGCCACTGGCAGCCAAGCGACAGCTCGAAGAAGAAAAAGGCCAGCAGACACGCAATGGCCCATCTTTCCAAGGAAAGGATAGTAAGCGCCGTCGCACTGGAGATGACTTTGATGAGGATGAGTTTGAAACTCAGCCAGCTATGAAGGTTCCTCCGGTTAGGCCATCTTCTGCCCTCAAGCGTGATGTGCCTACTACTAAGTTTGGTGCTGCTACCTCGGCCTATGGCCAAGCTGTTCAAACGCCTGGTGGACCCTCTCGAGATCTCTTCAAGAACGCTGCCAAGCCTGGCCCTCATGTGGACATGTCACAGTTCTCTAAGGGTGCAATTCCCTTCGCTCAAAACAACAACGGTGCTCCCAGCGGCCCTGCTAGCGTTTTCAAGACCCCTGGCCGTACAGCTCTTCCCGCTGGCTCTAAGTCGACTGGCAAGCCAAGACCGTCGCCCCGTTTCCAGAATGGCGACAACATCGAGCTTCCCGAAATCGATACGGACGAGGATGAGGATGAGGACGATGAGGAGGAGAATGCCCGGAACATGGGAGTAGCGCCATGGGCGGACTCCCCCGATCTTCGCCGTGCGCTCATTCGCCAGGAGACTATGGATCCCTCGCTGATCTTTGGGCCACCAGCTCCCCTTAACATGGAAGAAGTGTTCAGCAAGAACAAAGATCGCTGGAACAAATTCCGTGCTCGTACGTCGAGTGCGAACTGGGCTGGCGTCGATAAGCTGACTGATGAAGATATTCGCAAGGATATGGCTGCTCGTGACCGCATCCGTAGAGATGGAGGCTGGTCTTACGATCTTGGCCGTGACCTAGCCCAATAGATGGGATAGGCGCAATAGCATCTTTGTCAGGTCGTTCAATCGAAGGACTGACTGTATTTGTTTCATTCCTTCTCTCGCAGGACTTATTACTACGCTTTATATTATTATTATTCATCGCTATCCATGGTAAATGGACAGTATCGGCGTTTACGGATTGGATCATATTGGGGTTTATCATATTATCACATTTTATTTTACTACATTGGATTAGACGCAACCAACCCACAGATATAGTTGTTTACAGAATTTCGAACACGCATAGCTATTTTTTCATTCCCACATTTTCTGTTAACTGAAGACCATAAAGGTGTACTAATGCAAAAAAGAACTTTTATTCATCATGATTCTAAAGCGAAAACGTTAACAGCTATGAAGCAACCAAATAGCAGGTAATGTGAGAAATTACACTACAAAAAGACCAAAAACGCGGAGAAGATGAGCCTAATAATGAAACAAGAGAAATGAAAACTTGAAGACCAAAGTTAAAAAGAGAAAGACGATACATTTTAAACCGGAGTAGAGATAAGTAGTAAAGCAAACAGGAAAATAAAAAAAACATGATGAAAATAAAAGCGAAGTTTAACGACAAGATATGGTGACAAGGATGTAGAAGCAGCAGTGATACAGGGGGATGAAGTAGTAGTAGTAGTTGTAGTTAGTAGTAGTGGTAGTAGTAGTACAGAAAGCCTCAAGACACTGCAGACAAGACAGCTAGGGAGAGAGAGGAAAATAAGAGGCCATGTCGTTTATGATGGCAATGACAGGCAAGTTAGAAGATAAGGATAGTTAGGAGGGAAAGATAGGGTGATTGTTCGTTTCTCGAAGAAGTTATATCGTAGTAGTGATTACTACTGTTCTAGTCATAGTCGTACACAGAATCGCCATTCGAAGGGAAAGCAAGTGGATAGAAGGCAGGTTTAGTAACGACCACCGGTTCGACCACGGCCACCCCACTTGCTATCACGTTCGCCACCGCGACGATCTCCGCCAAAGCCACCACGGCCGCCACTGCGACGATCACCACCGAAGCCACCAGAGCGACGGTCACCGCC